>ML769592.1:41280-122287 GCA_009733575.1 Gymnopus androsaceus JB14
ATGAACATATTTTTTTTGATGTTTTGGAGTTTGTAAACTTTGGCCTGGTGGTGAGCCACCCTAAATGACAACCAATGTCTGAATTGGACTTTCATATAAGATGCAGAATTGAGTTATCTATCAGAATGTGCTATTTAGCAAAGCAGTAGGTAAATTATTCACACTGCATAATTATGCTTCAGCCATACTGAAGCATTGTGTGAATAAAATATTTCAATACATATGCAAATGTATTTTTTTGGGCACAGTATAGAAAAGTACATATTTCAGTGGACTATGAGGATTAATTCCACTTCTGAATTTAGAACTTTATACAGAGGTACAAAGAAATGTTTCAATTGGATAGGAATAATAGTTCAATGTGGACTTGAAAGTCCTACTTTCACAATTAGAGTGAAAGTAATTGTTCAAAGAACAATTCATTTTGCACTGAAGATTGCCTTTCGCTGTCCGGTCTGGCAGCGCCCGGACCGGGCCGAGAATTGAGCGTTGTCTTTCGGAGAATTATACTTTCATTCTTGTGGTGGAATAAAAAATTTCAGTCTGCATTGAAACCATTGTTTTCAGAGCTCAATTGAAAGGTGTTCTTTCAGAAGTCTGTCTAAATTCAAATCCAAGGCCTGAATGTAATTCCTTCATAACTCCAGGGAAATATTTATTTTATATGCTTCAAGGGGTGCAAAGAATTAAGCGCCCGACCGGGTGTCGGTTAGTTAGTCCGGCTGTCAGGCTAGAATTAAAAAAGTTTGACACCCTTCCAATTGACCGATTTTCAGGCCATTTGGGGTATTTTTCGAATGTTCTAGAGCTTAGATTAGTTGATAGGCAATCGATAGGCAATTGGGAGAGCTCCGGGCTCTACCTGCCTTTTTTCACCATATCAGTTTTTGTTCACTTTTGGAAATGTCATCGGATGTATGTTACTCAAATGACGGATATAATTGTTTTAAGATCTAATCATACTTACAGTACATCCAGAATCCGGAATAATCGATGGCTCCGCTACCTGTCCTAAATGCAGTGAAAAAATCCACGTCGGTACAGTAGGACTAGCAAACTACTACAAACGCCATAAGGACTTGAAGAAGTGTCTGTCAGACTGTATCTGTGGGATTAATGTTTCAGTGGAGGACAAGCCAGCACTTTGGGTAAGTGATCAATAAGTGATATTGAATTTCATTAGATGGCCATACTGATTTAATCATCCAGTATCATATGGAATGTGTCTCGCTTGATTTCTATACCAAAACTTGGACCTGGGAGGCTTGTAGCAGCAGTGGTAACGGAAAACGCAGGTAGTAATTGTTATCTCATCTAGATATACCATATATATACCGTGGGAATGCTTACGTAGTTAGTTAGTCCGACCGGATGGTCAGTTCCAAAAAGTTCGACCTGCGGTCATCTTTTCGAAACTTTGCACCCCCTTGATATGCTTGTCCGAAAAATTATATTTCGTGTGTGCACTGAAATATCTCATTTCCGATTATGCTTCGGTCTGACTGAAGCATAATCTTTGGCGGTGTGATTATGATCGCAATCTTCAAAACGATTCAGCGTGACAAGAAGAGGACATTCGACTGCCGTCAATCAACATTCCCACACAAGTGACAGCTCAAATTCAGTGCGGAAAGCTCTACGAGGACCGAGTGCATTGGTATTATTCCGAGCTGTCGGGATTCTCCAAGAACCGCAAATCCGTCGTAATTTCTTTGATATGTGTCATTGGTAGATAAGATACTCGGCTTCTTGACCGTTTCTTCTCCGCTTCGTCACAGTTGTGACGAAAGTTTTGTTTCGACCGTGCACCTTTAGTCCCAGGTGTAAGTATGAGTATATGGGTATCTGGAAAGTATGATTCCACTCAAATTTCATCCAGATTTTGGCTGTTATTCTGGGAGGACCTGTAGAACGAGAACTCAAACAAAAATTGATGAGAAGAGAAATGAGACCACGCGCAAGTTGTTTCAAACTTTGTGAAAGTCGCAAAATTGGGATTCGGCACATTGCCGCACATTGGGGAAGTAAATTAGTGGACAGCAATCAATGTTTTGTAGTACTGTATGTACATAACCATTGCTCTTTTGCAGATTGAATTGTAGAGAGAGCTGAGCATATAAGTGTATATAAAGGATACTAGAAACTACCTGCGGCCAACACGCTACGCGTAGTGTACGCACGCGCGCGCGTTGGTACTCAATTAACGTCCACCTAACCTATAATTATCGTCACACTTCCAGCGCTCTTCTGAGCTTCCGAACACCTTCCGAGGCGCTTACCTCAATAAGAAACGGACGCGGAGAGGTACAATGACGAGAAAATACCGTTTTGGGGGCTTGTTCCTAGTCTATGACACCTTCCGGTTGTATTCCGGTCCTTCTTGATGGAATCGAATAATGCCATTGCAGTATGTACTCAAGCTCTACCATAATCATGTAACACTGGCTCAAGGACTCCAGAACCGTGACATTGGACTTGAATTCCAAATTAATTCATAGTAATTACTTACTCTTTATCTGAAGGTTCTTAAAGTAGTTCAATCTTACTTTCAGAACCTTTAGATTATTTCTAGATACTTAGATATGTTCAAAATGTAATGCAGCAAGTTCCGCAAGAAAAAATCAAAGCTGTGGCTCAAGGACTCCCTCTACAAGGACTCCCTCTAGAGTTTGCGTCCCATTGGCGCTGGAAGATTGCATCCGGATGAGCGCCAATTCTTTCTCATTGCGCTACTTCTTCGAAAAACTTGCTGCTTCCATGATGTGTCAAGATAGGACATGCCAGTGGACCAATTGAAGATTGACCTGGAGACTGCAGATAGACTCAGATAATCCGGTGTCTTCCGTGATCGTTTGAGCTTCTGGAGACTCGCATGAGGATTGGAGGCTTGAGTTACCTGTGCCATTCAAATTGGCATGTGGATGACAAGAAAATGGAACGACTATACGACTGGGAGGCTGGGACTATGAGTCCAGCAATGCGGTTAAGAGGGAGACCGTCCGGCTTTCTACACTTCACAACCTTCGCGTGAGTAGTACATCTTTACAACAGCCCCATCTTCTTCCACATTTCACGCCCCTAAATTATGCCACTTGACCGTTCACATTATGTTCTTTCTGCCTCTTAAACAGCGTATAACGATGTCCATTCAGTGTGAACATACCATGGGGCGCGTTTAGGCTCTGAAAATCCGACTTCCCTGTTCTCTTCGTGGAGTTGACCAGTCTTCCTGTCCTTCAAATTGCGACGCACACGTTTTATCACCCTCAAATTTCTCGTGCTCCGCACATTGTATTGAGGCATTACATGAGTTCGCGGGTTGAGCGCTGAAGACAAGTTCCACACCAAGGTCCGTATTCTTCTCCATCATCTTTGGGTGGTCTGCTGATTGGACTGCAGACTTTCTCTTGTTGGCTATATTGGTATAAAGTGTACAAGACACAGTGTATATATATGAGGCCCATCTTCGATGACTGTTCCCCACCCCTCGCAAGATGGAATCCAAACCATGGGCAGCAATGACATCCGAAGAGAAATACAAGACGATGGGTTCGTGGTTCTTTGGCCCCAAGGGAGAGAACCATGCTCTCATGCTAAAGAATTTCACATCCATCGTTCATAATGTTCGAGCTGGGCGGATGCAGTACTTTCCCGATGATCCTGTTGGTTCCTCTCTTCTTTTTCCTCATTATTTAACTCTTATACTTGTCCTTAGGTCTCCATCACTACTGAGATGATCGAGTCCGAGGAATTCAACCATAGCGCTGAAAATATGTCTCTAATCTTGAACGAGTTAACTGAAATGTTGGGAAAACACTCTGTACCGTTCTTCTCTCCCCGTTATGCAGGACACATGTCCTTCGACAATTCTCTACCCGCTGTTCTTGGCTATCTCGCCGCGATGCAATACAACCAGAACAATGTCACCCCCGAAGCGAGTCCATTCACCTCCCTCATTGAGTGGAGTGTCGGGCAAGAGTTGTGCGCCATGCTTGGCTTCAACTCGACTTTCAACCCCGCTCCCGAAGGTGAAATCACCGGTTGGGGTCATATTACCTGCGGTGGCTCAATTGCGAACTTGGAATCGATGTGGTCAGTCCGATTTAGATATTATTCCTTACTTTCAATTAATTGATTTTGATTCTAGGGTTGCCCGTAACTTGAAGTACTACCCGCTCTCCCTCAAGAATGCCATGAAACCCGGAGGTCCTCTTAACTACATCGCAGGTACATTTGTAGCAAATCTCTGCACCGGCCAGCAAAAGAACTTATTCTCCTGCTCCACCTGGGAGCTCCTCAACCTCACCCCCACCGAAGTCGTTGACATCCCTGGACGTCTCACCGCCCAATATGGCATATCCGATGTCGCCCTTGGCAAGGTCCTCGAACCGTACAGTATTCAGACTGTCGGTAAGCAAAGCCTCGATGCAGATTTCGGCATCACGAAGCCCCCTCAGTACCTGATTAGCCTCGCGAACCACTACTCTTGGCCAAAAGGTGCTGCTATTACTGGTATTGGGCGGGAGAATATGATCGAGCTGCCCGTGGATGATGATGCTCGTCTCAGTATTGAGCATTTGCGGAAAGAGTTAGAGAAGCATTTGGCAGAGGACTCGCATTCATTGTATGCTGTTACTGTTATTGTCGGTACCACTGAACATGGGTCTGTCGATCCGATCGATGAGGTTTTGGAGTTGCGTAGGGAGATGCAGGCCAAGGGATTGTCGTTTATGGTGCATGCGGATGCAGCCTGGGGCGGGTACTTTGCTTCGAAGAAGATTTTGGGGAGGGCCCGGCTCCCGGGTGGGCCAGAGTATGCGTTTTCCATTCCTTTATCTGCGTATACGAATAGGCAGATGTTGAGCCTGAAGGGAGTGGATTCGGTGACACTCGATCCACATAAGAGTGGATTTAATCCATATCCTGCGGGAGGAATTTGCTATCGAGATGCCAGGTTTAGGTATTTGACGACGTGGAGCAGTCCGTATATTAGTGTGAAGGAGGGGGCAGATACAAGTGTTGGGATTTATGGTGTTGAAGGAAGGTATTTATTTCTTTCATATTTTTATTTCTAGTTTTTTTGATGTGGGTATAGTAAACCAGGAGCTGCACCAGTTGGAGTTTGGCTCTCCCTGCAAGTCCTCACTCTTCCCGTTATGCTGATCTCTTGGGTGTTGCAATGTTGACTGGTGTAAAGGTAAATTTTATGCCATATTCTGTAATATTCTGTCATCTATCACTTACTGGTGCTTTCAAATATTTAGATGTATTGCCAATGGGCCACAACAACCCTCGACTGTCCGTCGCTCGTCATAACGCCATTTTCCCGCTTACCAACTGAACGTGCTGGTGAAGGGGAGGCAGCTATCCGCGCCCAGCGTATCCTCATTCCGCGACACTATCACCAACCGCCCCAACTACGAACTGGAAAATGACCCAGACGCCATGGCATTGGTGCATCAGCTTGGATCCGACCTCATGATCAATCCATTCGCATGCAACTTCCACATTAAAGAGGGTGTCATCAACACCGACGTTGTCGAGGCTAGTTATTTGAATCGCCGGTTATACCAACGCCTGTCGATTACCAGTATGAATGATGTTCTCAATGACAAGCCGATTGTAATTATGGCTACGGAATTCTCACAGGAGAGGTATGGACAGGCGTTGACGACTTTTAAGAGGAGGATGGGGTTGGTGGGCAATGAGGACCTGTATGCATTGTCGAATGTGTCGATGTCCCCATGGCCGACAGCAGGGCAGTTCTTGAAGACAATTGTGAGTGATTTTAAGACAGTTGCGGAGGAGGAGATCAAGGTGGGTTATGTTTTCTTTCGATCTTTTTTTCCGGGACTGAACGGCAACTTGCAGAATTGTCTTGTCCGTGTTGTGGTCAAGCCTTCATTCCACAGCTTTGTCATACACGGGACAAGAGAGAATGTGTATCTGGTGTACATGGGATCGTTCAATGTTTCGAACTATAAGCGTCAAATGGTTATTGAGGGGACGTTGGATGGTGCTGCGGCGCATAAGATAAGGGCGGAGCAGAACAAGAAAGTCTAGTGTTCCTTCTTACATTCCATACGTGTGTGGACGGAAATGTTGCTATATTGGAAGATCTTTTGAAGATGGGTCATTTGGTGGGCGACATTTATGAGGGTGTCCCGAATGGATTATGGGTAGGTCCATGTTGCCTATCTATTCATTCTCTGATTTACTGACGTTTTCTTTTCGAAGAACGGCGTCTATCTCCCAACCGCTCATCTCCCAAGTCAAATTCAATATCCGCGAAACTATATTGGACCGTTCTCTTTTCCGTAACGACCTCACCTCTGCGTACCCCGAGAACATGCCATTCTATGTGTTTGGCCCGTCACCCACCGAGTTATACATGGATCATCTTCTTATGCGTGGGCCGAAATGCCCAACTCACGGCTGGTAACATCAGACTTGTACTGAATCCATCTGTCGATCCCCGGGGGAAGGTGTTGATGTTGAAAGGTAAACGGGAGGGATTGATGGTGCCATTCACAGCTGCTCATCCTCCGGCGTTCTTTGCATCTGAGGCGTCGTTTGATGTTGGGCTCTACAACGGGCAGGAGGAGATTTCGAATGGCACGGTCACCCTTGGTAATACCATCTTCACAGACTACGAGTGGGTAAATCACGAAGCCGCAACTGATATCTATATCACTGGTACTGGAGCTGACGGTGTAGCGAGGAGTGTTGTGAAATTGTTTGGTAAAGGGGATATTGTGTGGGATGAGGATAATGTCGTTAATGCAATTAATCGGCTTTGTCCCGAAGCAAGAGAGTGTGTTGTTCAGTTGGGGTATCCGGGCGTTGGGGAGAGGAAGATGACTGCAGTAGTGAGTCGGTTTGTGGGACTGGGATCGGGCGTGGATGTGAGTGTGAAGAAAAAAGATTTGGAGAGGGGATTGAAGAACAGGGTGGAGTTGTCAAAGAAAATGGAGCAGATGATCTTCAGAGATTGACATTATTGTTTGTGGAAGGATATCATTTGCTGCAGTACTTGTACGATACTGGGAGGAATCTGGGATTTGTACTGCATGTACTTGTATTATACTAAGATTTTCAATGTGATGTAGTTGCAAGAATAATTCAAACGACCCGCAAATAGAGGCACACGCAACGAACACTGGTAGGAATCAGTCTATAGTTATTATGAGTTGATAATAGTGCACATAAAATTTGATGGAGCAGGAGACAAGCTTGAAAATAACACCGGGGGTCATGGTTCTGTAGCTATGAAAGCTTCCACAAGTTTCTTGAACTCGTTTGGCCTACATGAAAGAGTGAGCGAGAGAAAATCCCGTTACGAAGATCTTACCGTTCGCCGTGGACTGATTAAAACATATTAGTGTAGGGATACAGTACATGTAAGCAAAGGATTGGACTTACCCCAATGACCAGCGTCGAGGGTGTCTAATTTCATATTAGGAAAAAAGTCTTTCATAGTTTGTATATAATGGTGGTTGATAAATCTGCGATGGAGAATGTTGTTAAGTGCACATAAAGTTCAAAAAGTGCATGTAATACGCACTTGCTTTTCTCGCCTTTGACAAATAAAGTTCTCCCATCCCACCTAGTTTCGCCAGGAGCATACGGAAACGATCCAATTTCCTGTATCGCGTCGGACATTGTCTCAAGTGGGATCCGGAACCGTATGTAGTCGTGTTCTGGGTCAGAGGTGTGTGGTGTGATAATGTTGGTGAGAAGAAATAGAACGACATTTGGGTCCTATGAATTGGACATCCTGAGTCTCTGTATGACTCGAATGAAGGTTCGACGCACCTTTTCGTACTCTGCCAAAACCTCCAACGCTTCCTTCCGCGTTCGTAGTTTCATACTTTCGACTCGCTTCATTGCTTCAATATACGATAGAAATTCACCGGAAAGCGATGCTCTGATTGGAGCAATGTCTGCCACGATTAGGTTGTGCAAAACCGAATGAGGAAGGGAAGGATTCAATGCTAAAGCCATGACGACTTTGCCTCCCCTATGATACCTTGGTGAGACTATGATATTATGGCGAGGGAGGAGGAGGAAATAGCGTACATTGAGTGTCCAAGAAGGGATATCTTGGACAAGTTTCTCTGCTGGATGAAATGAAGCACATCCGCTGCCATGGCGCTATAAGTCATGGGTAGTGCATGCGGCGAGGTTCCGTGGTTTCTTAAATCCTAAGAAACCACATTAAATTATCTCATTCATTTATTAAATATACGACAGAACTCACCAGAGCATAAACCGGAATGTCCAAATCTCGACTGAACGCTTTGGAAAGGGAAGACCAATTACGCTTGGAGCCACTATTATCTGCCTGAGATGGCGTCCAAGTCAAAAGTTAAAGCCATCCACCCACAAAAGCCCGTGTAGAATCACCAGCGCGCCTTCCGTCCTGTTGCCATTTTCTGGTATCTGTTCCAGAAATTCTAAATCTACTGGTTTCACTTGATTATCAGAAGAATAATATCTAGGGCGAGAGATGAAGCTGCGATAGAGGTTTTGGCGCGTAAAGCACGAAGGTCTAGAACGAAGAAGCAAATTCGAATGCATGACTGTAACAAAAGAAGGCGCGTCTATTGGGCGCTACGCGACGTCATACTCTTTTCTCAAACCATCATTAAAACCATCATTAGCGACTCAGAATGCCTTCAGCACTTGTACTTATAGCCGATGGAACTGAAGAAATGGAATTGTACGCTCATCTGCACTACTTCCGAGTCAATTCTAATTCGCTCTGGCAGCACTATCACCTACGATACCTTGGTGCGCGCAGGTGTTGCGTGCCAATCAGCCTTTGTGCACGATGATGAGTTTGTTAGTCCTGTAGCAGCAAAAGGATCAAGAGGTATTAGGATAATGCCCGACGTTTACTTTGAACCGATGTCCTCGGGTCCTGTTCGTGGCTCTCATTCTCATTCTGGGTCAACTCATACATATTCTGCCTGGATTCTGCCTTGAAGGACAAGTTTGATGCCCTCATCATACCCGGAGGTGCCAAAGGCGCGGAGACCATCTCTCAAAATCCTGCGGTGCAGGCTCTTGTGAGGGAATACCTTGCTAAAGATAAACTGGTTGGGATGATTTGTGCTGGTACGTTATCCCGTCCATCGTTGGAGTCTATGTACTGATTATCAGCAGGTTCCTTAACTGCTCTTACTTCTGGTCTACCTAAGCAACCCTTGACTTCTCATCCCAGTGTCAAGGCTCAACTCGAAGAAAGTGCGTTACGCTATCCTGAACCCATACGAGATCTTGACAACTTTCATTCATTCACCAGAATTCTCTTACTCGGAAGATCCTGTCGTTATCTCAAAAAACCTAATCACCAGGTTCGTATGGATTATGACCGAATAACCTCTTCTAACTCACCTCCTTCTATTGCTTATCTCCATTAGTCGAGGGCCTGGTAAGCACCGCTCAATTTATTACTCTGGAGAACTTCCTATATCCTCACTTGACACTCACAGGTACTGCGTTCCCATTCGCTCTTAAACTGGTAGAAATTCTTTGTGGCCCCGAAAAACGATCCGAAGTACAGGGTCCGATGGTATTCCCGCATGGAGTTCCGTGGTGAAAGTACATGAATAATACGATAATGCAATACAGTGTACAATACGAAACATCATTCAAATTCATTCAAATTGAGGTCATTCTTGAAAGCTTCACGCCAGAAGCTCAGAAGAAGCTACATATCTCAAAGTCGTGCAGATGGCTTCTGGATGAGAATAGACGCTTGGAGGTCAAGAGGACAGTGGAGCCAAGATTTCCCTTGACCAGCTTCGTCGTTCCAACGGACCGGCTTTTGCAAAGTATTTCGAGCTGCTTCGATTTGCTCAGCTGATAGAAGCAGCGATATCCCTGCTTTTTTTCTAGCATCGTTTGGTAGCAAGCCGAGTGTGTGCTGGTTCTCTTTCTCCTCGTACAAGTACTCATCGTCAAACGTTAGGAAAAAGTATGTGCGTTTCCCGTGTCCATGTTTGTAGGCGACGGTAGTTGCACACCTTCCGGATTCGTCCGAGTCGTAGCACGGAATATCATCTATTCTTCCGAACCGCCACTATTCAGCGAGTTCTTCATCTCATGACTCTATTCAAATGTATAATCGACTCCCAGCACTCGTATAAAAAGTCAGACTGGGGAAGGGCTTGAGGGTCATTGTCTACCGATGGCAGTCTCGAATACTTTCTTCGGAAGGGTTTCTCTACTACTACCTCTTCTAACATCCGGTGTACTCGCTGCATTCCCCGACTGTGCCAATGGACCGCTTGCAACCAACTTGGTTTGTAATACCTCAGCGAATTACATTGACCGAGCCAAAGCACTCGTAGCAGAGTTCACTCTTGCAGAAATGATCAGTAACACGGGATACCAAACTCCGGGTGTATCTCGACTTGGCCTTCCTACCTATACGTGGTGGAGTGAGGCTCTTGTCAGTACTCTTTCCCTTTTTGTCCTGAAACACTTTTCTGACATCATTTCTGCAGCATGGTGTAGCAGGCAGTCCAGGTGTTACCTTTGCTCCGCCAGGAAGCAATTTCAGTTTCGCTACGTCTTTCCCTGCTCCAATTCTCTTGGGCGCAGCGTTCGATGACCAGCTCGTCAACGATGTCGCGACAATTATCAGCACCGAAGCACGCGCGTTCAACAACTTTGGCGATGCCGGTCTCTCATTCTTCACGCCCAATATCAACCCGTTCAAAGACCCTCGCTGGGGACGGGGACAGGAAACCCCTGGGGAAGACCCATTTCACATTGGGAGATACGCATACTCACTAGTCACGGGCCTTCAAGGCGGACTTGGAACAGAACTTACTGGTGCGGGGCAACAGTACTTGAAGATCGTCGCGGATTGCAAACATTATGCCGCATACGACATGGAGAATTGGGAGGGAATAGCCGGATGGCGTTCAATGCCATCGTATCTACACAGGACCTTGCAGAGTTCTACTCACCGAGTTTCCAGAGCTGTGTTCGGGACGCCAAGGTCGCGTCGATTATGTGCAGCTACAACGCCGTAAACGGGATCCCTTCGTGTGCGTCGGTGTATTTGATGCAGAATATAACCCGGGATTACTTTGGTTTGGGTGAAGATCAATGTAAGTGAAGCAGCTGGACATCGTAGTGATTAAATCAACATACTTTTTTTTTTCTTCCTTTTCAGGGATCACATCGGACTGCGATGCGGTGGAGAACATCTTTGATCCACATAATTACACCAATTCCTTGGCGAATGCAAGTGCATTGGCATTGCATGCTGGGACAGATATCGACTGTGGGACAACGTATTCGAGTAATCTGGGTTTGGCATTGAATGAGAGTTTAATTGTGGAGGCGGATATTGTACAAGCTATGGTGAGACGGTATGGTTCGCTCGTTAGGTGCGTATCCATGATGCTTTACTGTACTTGAATATCTCATACACTCGTTAGACTGGGATATTTTGACTCCCCGGACATACAACCCTATCGTCAATTGAACTGGGACAACGTGAACACCCCTACCGCTCAACAACTGGCTTACACCGCTGCAGTCGAAGGCATCACGCTTCTGAAGAACGACGGGACGCTTCCTCTCAGCTCATCAATCACCAGCGTAGCGCTCATCGGTCCTTGGGCTAATGCTACCACCCAAATGCAATCCAACTACAACGGCGTTGCTCCGTTCCTCATTAGTCCCCTCGAAGCATTCCAAACTGCCGGTTTTAATGTGACGTTTGAAAGTGGGACGGCCATTGATAGCACGGACACGAGTGGTTTCAGCGCTGCTCTGGCAGCTGCAAGTTCTGCCGACCTCGTTGTGTATATTGGTACGTCTACTAATGTAATTGCTCTTCACAACATCTGCTGACAAGGGACTATACCAGGCGGGATAGACGATACGATTGAAGCTGAGGGGATGGATAGGTTGAATATAACTTGGCCTGGAAATCAGCTGCAATTGATACGGGAACTCGCTTCTGTCGAAAAACCGTTTGTAGTTATACAGATGGGCGGAGGACAACTTGACGATAGCGAAATCAAGGCAAATTCTTCTGTAAGTTGCCAGCCTTCACATATCATATTGCGCTAAGACATGCGCGCATAGATTAACTCTCTCGTCTGGGCCGGATACCCAGGTAATTGCACATTTTTCATTGCAATGATATCTGCTTAAAAGTAGTTTACTAGGACAAAGCGGCGGCACTGCGATCGTCGACATTCTCACTGGAAAGCAATCACCTGCTGGGCGTTTGCCTATTACACAGTATCCGGGAGACTATATCAATGAAATCCCTATGACAAACATGGCTCTCCGTCCTTCCTCTACTTCCCCCGGGCGGACGTATAAATGGTTTACCGGTGAACCCGTTTTCCCCTTTGGATTCGGGTTGCACTACACCAACTTTTCTCTGAATTGGGAGACGCCACCCAAGGCCAGTTATGATATCCAGGATTTGATCTCAGCAGCTGGCAGTTCAGGAGCAGCGCATACAGATCTAGCACTACTCGATACGGCGTTCGAGCTTACAATTGACAACACTGGGTCGGTAACTTCGGACTATACCGCTCTACTGTTCTCGAACACAACTGCAGGCCCGACACCAGCTCCGCTGAAGCAGCTTGTTGGGTACACCCGCGTTAAAAGCATTGCAGCAGGCGGGAGCGCCACGACGCAGTTGAATGTGACGCTGGGAAGTGTGGCGAGGGTAGACGAGAATGGGAATAGTGTCCTATTTCCAGGTTCATATAACCTGTGGGTTGATACTGATGTCGATGGACAAGGGGTGGCATCAACGTTAACAAGCTTTGAGCTGACGGGAACGCAGCAGACGATTAACGAATGGCCTCAGCCTCAGGAGTAGGCAGTTTTGGTAGTAAACAAAATGAAATAAATGATACGACATGAAATGTATGTTACTTGAATGCTATGGATGAGGTCTGTAAACATGCGAACCGCTGGAAGCAAAGCTTTCTTGCATCGGTTCACGCCTGTTTTGCAAGCCCTTTGGCCTTGAGAGATTCACTGTGGAGGACGGTGCCTATAGCATGCTCAATTTTGCCTGTGATGGCAGTCGCGCGATCCCTTCCTCCCTCAGTGCGTAGTTGTTCCTTGTCATCTACTTCGTTCAGATGAGTCAATAGAAAAGAATGTTCAAAGTGCGTGGAACTAACCATGAGGCGTTTTCAGCGGTTCAGGTTTGGTATTTTTACTCCCAAATTCTTTCTCTCTGACATCGGGGCCAGTGGAATCGAAATTGGAATCATCGTTAACTTGAGAACCCCGACTATCCTGAGCAGTCGTTTCGCCCAATACTGAGCCTGTCGTACTGATCTCCTTCTCGGAGTCATTTTCAGGTCCTTAAAACAAAGGGGCGTTAAATTTTAGATAAAGAAGGTGCAACACTGGAAATTGAGTGGAAACTAACCGTGAGGAGTTTTCAGTGGTTCGTGTTGGGTATTTCCACTCTCAAATTCTGTACTGCGGTTCTCTCCGACATCGGGGTCAGTGGGATCATCGTTAATTTGAAAGCCCTGACTATCCCGAGCAGTCGTTGCGCCCAATACTGAGCCTGCCGTACCGCTCTCCTTCTCAGAGTCATGTTCAAGTCCTTGAAGCAAAGGGGAGGTTAAATTTTAGAATCGATAAAGAAGGTAAAAACTGCGTGGAACTAACCGTGAGGCGTTTTCAGCGGTTCGGCTTTGGTATCAAATCCTGTACTACGGTGCTCTCCAACATCGGGGCTAGTGGAATCAAGGTTGGAATCATCGTTAACTTGAGAGCCCCTACTGCCCTGCGCAGTCGTTGCATCCAACACTGAGCCTGCCATACCAATCTCCTTCTCAGAGTCGCCTTCGAGTCCTTAAAACAAAGGAGGGTTAAATTTTTAAATTGACGAAGAAGGTACAAATTGCGTGGAACTAACCATGAGAGGTTTTCAGTGGTTCGTGTTTGGTATTTCCACTCTCAAATCCTGTACTGTGGTTCTCTCCGATATCGGGGTCAGTGGGATCATCGTTAATTTGAAGGCCATGACTATCCCGAGTAGTTGTTGCACCCAATACTGAGCCTGCCGTACCGCTCTCCTTCTCAGAGTTGTGTTCAAGTCCTTGAAATAAAGAGGGAGTTAAATTTTAAAATCGACAAAGAAGGTAAAAATTGCGTGGAACTAACCGTGAGGTGTTTTCAGTGGTTCGTGTTTGGTATTTCCGCTCCCAAATTCTGTAGTACGATTCTCTCCGACATCAGGGCCAGTGGAATCAAAGTTGGAGTCTTCCTTAAATTGAGAGACCCGACCATCCTGCGCAGTCGTTGCGCCCAACACTGAGCCTGCCGTACCAATCTCCTTCTCAGAATCATGTTCAAGCCTTAGGGTTAAATTCAAGATCAATGAAGAAAGTACAAATTGCGTGTAACTAACCATGAGGCATTTTCAGCGGTTCATGCTCGGTATTTCCACTCTCAAATCCTGTACTACGGTTCTCTCCGACATCAGGGCCAGTGGAATCATAGTTGGAATCTTCGTTAAATCGAGAGGCATCATCTCCACCTGTCAGATCCGATACAAAGGTCTTCCCGCCGTGCTTCGAGGGTTCTAGTCCTGCGGATGAGGCAGAAGAATTCATCCAATGTACGTCTCTATATCACTCTTCTGAGCATTAGGCACTTTCTGAGCACCAATTTGCTCAGGTTGAATATCCTGATTGGATTGGGCGCTCTCAGGGTGAATTTGAGCTTGTTCGCCAGCACTAGTCCCGCTAACTTCAGAAACTGCGTGGCCAAGTCTTTCATGATCGTTTTCGAAGCCTTGGGCACCGGAAGACACGTTGAAGTCTTGTGCGTGAGCTTGCTCTTGTGCAGCCTGGTATTTCTGATCACTGGCATTGCCAGATCTCTGGCTTGTTTCGAAATCTGATTGTTAACATCAATTGAAGCTGACAGTGGAAGGGAAACATTTATCCGTACCGTTACTACTGCTGCTGCCAACACCATCGTCCTCCCGATGAGCTGCAGTAAGCCCTGACGCGATATCATTGAGCCAAGATGCATGTAAGTAGTTACAAGAAAAAGGTATCAGCTCACCGTCTTTGATTCGGTTTTCTGTCACCTTCCGATGCTTCTCTGCATCTGGGTTTCTGTCACTAATTTCTGAAGGAAGATTTAGTCCCTTAATCAATCGCACAATCTTACGACCGACTGAAACATACCGTCATGGGAGTGAGGAGTTGAATAATCGGTCGCGGGAGATGTTTGTTCTATGTACCACAGCTATCAGTAAATGTCAGTCAAAAACGAAACTAATGCATACTGAAGTCGGGTTGCTTAGAAGCGATACTATCGTTGACAAGGGCCCCTTCAACCAGTGGAAGATGAAGCAGAGACAGTATTAAGGACTAACGAAAGTATGCTTATTACCATCATCGGGTTGGGGACGCTTCGGTGAAGGTCTGGCCGCCTGAATTATTGTCGGCTTGGTCACTGTTATTACCACTGAAGGACTGCTCATCCTTGCGTTCACCCTTTCCAGTGGCTGATATCTGTAAGGTAAATGTGAGCGATAGCTTAGTAAACAAATGCAACTCACTTGTGTATCTTGCAACATGTTGAATCGAAAAAAAAAGTTGGTCTGAAGCAACGTATAGTATCTGTCTCTAGTTGAACGAGCTTTTATACCGTCGTCGACAATGTTATGAAGTCAGGACTCAAGAACCTACCGGCACTTGTCGACTAGGTGCAGTTCGGATACCGTCATTCGCTCAAAGAAGATGTCATAGGGAATAGATATGAGCTAAGAACAAAAAGAAGAGTGCTTTAGATTAGGATCTTTGTCCCGACGAGCATAATCTCTGTTTCCAGCAGCAAATTCGCTAAACTCTTTGCCTAAATCCTCAACCGAAGATGTTAAAAGGAGCATCCCATGATCATGAAGCTTTTCGATGACCCGCAGACACCACGGCAAACACTCGCCCCACTCGCATCCGGAAGGAACTAGGACGAGTTTCGAGATACTCTCCACATCATCTGGGGTGATAGCACCGGCTGAATGAGGATGTATGCGCAAAAGAGTGGTCATGACACATGGAGCCAAGTATCTTTTCAGTTCTCCGATTAAAGGTCCACTGGCCATCTTCCACGCGGATATGAATAAACGCCCCACTTCTACCGGAATCACTTGGTATTAAAAAGCCAGCATGAGGAGCAATGGCTTGAGCCAATCCAGCGAGGTAGAGCGACCCAGGCTCGATTCCGATGGCATCCACTTGAGTAGTTTCTGGCGGAGCTTAAGACGTTATCAGCAAGTTGACAGCAGTTCAGGAGGAAAGCGAACAATTTTCCATAATACTGTTACAGAAAGGAGGACCTGTTGGTTACATAAGCGTGATGTCGGAGAACAAACGTGGGCGACGCCATAAACTCGGCGCCAAACACTCACTCTGACTTTCATGACACACGCAACTGCAACTTGAATATGCCGTATGCCGCAGATGTGGGTACGAGCTCAGTTATGCTCCGGCGCGAACTGACGCAAGGCAGTAATTGTGTATCAAGTGCACCAGTGTTATCAAGGCGTCCCGGAATTTTCCTTACTTTTCTTCTTTCACGCTCAGGCTGTCCTCATCTACGAAAGGGCTATATTCCTGAACATTGTTTCCTCTAGTAATGAAATTATCCAGTATACTTGATACCAGGAGATATATTTTATCTAGATACTTCCTCAGCAAACGGCCAGTCGCTATACCCTCTTCCGCTCGCGTCGCCAGCCAGATAGAATGTCGAGCGGTCGTATGGCGTTAACGGTAAGTTTTTCAGCAGTCTCTTCGGGAGATCGGGCTGCAGGAAATTCGTTAACATTGAACCACTTGCATAACATGGTACACACTTACGTTGGAAATGTATCTCCTCCCGAAAGCAATCAGGTCGCCTGTGGAATCTGCTCTTTCGATGGCGGACTCGCGGTCGAATCCTCCAGCGACGATTAGGGGTTTTGGTGACCAAATATCACGAATGAAGTCGTTGGAATCGCTGGCGTCGATCTTGGCATCGAGCGTGGAGCTGCCGACAACCCTTGGTTCGCAGACTGAGATATACGCAAAGTTGGGGTAGAGGTCTTTGATGGTCTTGATGACGTAGGAGTATGTGGGGATTGGATCCTTCATTCTCATATCTGATGATATCGGGAGATTAAACCGAGTTCATAGATCAAGTAATAACGGACCTAGGAAGGTACTCCACGGACTGAGGGAACGGGTGAGCGAAGCGAAGAATTAGTAGGAAGACACCCACCTGAACCTTGCCCCTACTTTCTCCTGCCCAATTTCCCTCACCACGGCATCGACAATTTCCAAGCCAAATCTGGCTCTATTCTCGATACTTCCCCCATACTCATCTTTGCGGTTGTTCGAGACATCTTCAAGGAACTGATTTACCAAATAACCTATGATATACATATCCAAGATCGTCAGTGTATACTTCGAGGCTGTAGGCTAAAGGAGACGAGACCATTCGCGAAATGGATTTCAACTCCATCAAATCCCGCTTTATTGACTGCGATTGAAGCGGCTTTCGCGTACGACTGAACAAGCGATTTGATTTCGTCTACTTCCAGGGCCCGAGGGACTCCTTTTCCCTGCAATGGTCCTTCGGATGGTCCCTGCAATGATATCTCGGATGGTCCCTGCAATGGTATCTCGGATGGTCCAATGAGAGTATACTCGGGATTTTCAGCGGCCAAGATTTTCGGATCTGCATCTCTTCCTGCCGTCCACAGTTGGACGAAGATATGGCTACCATTCTTGTGAACTGCATCGGTGATCTGGAGGAACGTCAATTGCTATTCCCAACGCTATCTCGAAGACGACTGACCTCTTTCCAGGCCTTGGATTGTACATCGTTCCACAAACCGGGGACATTAGGATATCCTCCAGCCTTTGGGTCCACAAGGGTGCCCTCCGCGATGAGAAGAGTTCCAGGTGTGCTAGCTCTTTGCGAATAGTATTCTCGCATCACAGGAAGTTGAGGGACATGCTGGTCGTCGCATCTCATACGCGTCAAGGGTGCGAGAACGACGCGATGTTTCAGGAGAAGATTCCCTACCTGAATAGGCTGGAAAAGAGAGGACGAGGTTGATGTTGGCATATTGCGCGCGATCTTTGTATACAGTGGGGTTGGGCATGGCTTTTATCATTGGATTGGGATGATGAGTAAGATTGAAACTGGACGCTTACCAACCACTGTAGCAGCACTTGGTTTGTAATGTACAACAGGCTGGCAGAGAGAGGACGGGTTTGATGTCGACATATTGCGCGCCATCTTTGGTTGGGCATGATTTTTATCATTGGATTGGGACGATGAGTAAGATTGAAACTGGGCGGTTACCAAGCACTGAAGCAGTACTTTGTAATGACAATGTTTGGGTATATACTAACTCTTACAGCAATGAAGAGCTCAGGGAATGCCAGCAAGACACCGCGGCGCGCCCATCACATAAAAGCTAGCGCAACATCCAGAGGATCATTCCTGCACTAACGCATTAACGCATTACTTCCATGCCTAGCAAATGGTTGTTTTACGCTGGATGTCCCTTTGACGGTTGTGGTTCCATCCGCTGGCGAAAAAATTTGGGCAACCTACTCGTTGGCGTCGTCTGGGCATACTACAATGCTACAGCTAATTGCGAATCAATAAATTCGTTTACGAGTCAATGTGCTCAAACGGGTCTGCATGAGCAACATTGATTAACATCGTGATCGAGGGATCCATGACGGATACGGGGTAGCTTGGTAGCCCGCCCTGTCGGAATAAAGTCGAGAATCCTCGTAAGGATCGACACTTTTCACTAACCTCATAGAGGGCGAATCACCGAGCTAGATGCGGCAATTATGTTGGAGATCTTGGAAGACTCCAACATTTCGCAAGGTCTGGAAAGGCAGTATTCATCGACCAGGGGGATGAGACTTGCCACTGATACAACCAGACTGAAAAGCGATCATGGTGAGTTCTTTTATTTTCTGAATCTGCGGCAGTACAAGTCACTCATTCTAATTGTACAACGACGCATTACAAATTGAAAGACAAAATTATCTTAGACTATACGACAGCGATGCGGATAATGCAGAATACACCAGCTATTGAACGCTACGCAATCACAACTTCGGAGGCCAAACTACATCTGGACCCTCGGGCTGCAGACGGGTCCAAGGACAAGTAATCAGCGAACTCGGGATCCAAGGCCCTTTGGTTTGGGAAGCCTTATCTAGCTGAGCCATGAGGTTTTCCAAGGAGGTACTGTTGGTTTGGTAGGTTGGTCGGTGCCAGCCTTCGGCGAGAGGAAGGCGCTCTTCATAGAAGAATACATGGACGAACCTACAGTTGGACAGACGTCAGCTTCCGAGGTTAATAGAGAGCGTGCTTGTGCTTGCTTGCATACTTTTTCGGCGCAACGCCAGTCCTTGCATCACTCATGAACGAGAGTTTCAAGAAGCTGCGATTGGCGTTCTTTGACCGTGCAACAAATGTGGATTCGCCTTCTTCGCCAGCGGTAGACGTTCCTCCAGAGCTTGGCCCACAGGGGTCGTGTCGTAAACGTCAGAATCGGGATTTGCTTCGGCGATGGTCGCAAAGACGGTAGAGTTGAAGTGAACGTTGTCACCGAGGCTTTTGTCAGAGCGAGAGAGGGACGCGTCGTGTTCGATGGTTCCGTGTCTATATAGAGATGAGATTAGAGCTGGATGATGAAGGAGCATAAAGTGCGTGCAGTTTAAGGTTGTCGAGCGTAAATTGTCTGGGGCATCAATGGTCAAAAGAGCTAGTTTGAGCGCGAGATTGAGAACGGTTATATACGACAATGAGAATGAAGGTCAAAATGGTGTTAATCCTCCGAAAGACGCAAATCTCACCATCAATAGCTCTAATAACCATCGGAATAGTAATGTTTCTGTAGGCAGAAATCCGTTTGCGAGTCTATATTTTTCGATTTAGCAGCCATAAACGAGGAAATATATCAAGACTTACGTGTTCATGCCTGGACGGTGAACGCAAATCGTTTCCACCCGGCGCAATCTAGCGATGGTAGTGCCAATCAGTGTTTTCGAAGTCTTCGTTCAAGCGAGGTCGACCATTGCTCATTGAATGCAAATTGAGAAGAGAATCTGGGGAAAACTAGTGTCAGAGAGAGTAGAATAACGCGCATTCTGAAGCTTGATGGGATGGAGAGAAAGAGAAAGAACGATTCACAACTTGAAATATTATGAACACGGTCACGGTGTTGCTTCAGGCCCGTACCATTTATTCTCATTCAATAATATTCTCAGTACTATTTCATTCACTTCAAGAATCTACCTATTTCACTTTCAAGTTTGTTTTCCGACCCTGATATTGAATTTTTGTATTAAACTCGGACGACGCGAGACTATAGGTTCGAAGTTTTAGAGATCGTACGAGCTCAGTTATGCTCCGGCGCGAACTGACGCAGGCAGGATAGGATAGGATAGGATAGGATATAAATTATACTGGTCAAGTCCGTTTCCGAACAACCAGTTTACCATACTACTGTACAACGTACAATTCTACGTTACAGCTATGGAACACACAGCCAGTAATTGTGTATCAAGTATCAAGGCGTCCCGGAATTTTCCTTACTTTTCTTCTTTCACGCTCAGGCTGTCCTCATCTACTTAAGGGCTATTATTACTGAACGTTGTTTCCTCTAGTAATGAAATTATCCAGTAGACTTGATACCAGGAGACATATTTTATCTGGATACTTCCTCAGCAAACGGCCAGTCGCTATACCCTCTTCCGCTCGCGTCGCCAGCCAGATAGAATGTCGAGCGGTCATATGGCGTTAACGGTAGGTTTTTCAACAGTCTCTTCGGAAGGTCGGGCTGCAGGAATGTCGTTAACAGTGAACCACTTGCACAACATGGTACACACTTACATTTGAAATGTATCTTCTCCCGAAAGCAATGAGGTCGCCTGTAGAATCTGCTCTTTTGATGGCGGACTCGCGGTCAAATCCTCCAGCGACGATTAGGGGTTTTGGTGACCAAATATCACGAATAAAGTCGTTGGAATCGTTGGCGTAGATGTTGGCATCGAACGTGGAGTCGCCGACAACCCTTGGTTCGCAAACTGAGATATACGCAAAGTTGGGGTAGAGGTCTTTGATGGTCTTGATGACGTAGGAGTATGTGGGGATTGGATCCTTCATTCTCATATCTGACGATATCGGGAAATGTTAAACCGAATTCATAGTCATAGATCAAGTAATAACGGACCTAGGAAGGTACTCCACGGACTGAGGGAACGAGTGAGCGAAGCGAAGAATTAGTAGGAAGACACCCACCTGAACCTTGCCCCTACTTTCTCCTGCCCAATTTCCCTCACCACGGCATCAACAACTTCCAATCCAAATCTGGCTCTATTCTCGATACTTCCCCCATACTCATCTTTGCGGTTGTTCGAGACATCTTCAAGGAACTGATTTACCAAATAACCTATGATATACAGATCCAGGATCATCAATGTATATTCGAAGCTGTCTAAAGGAGACTTGCCATTCGCGAAATGGATTTCAACCCCATCAAACCCTGCTTTATTGACTGCGAGTGAAGCAGCTTTCGCGTACGACTGAACAAGCGATTTGATTTCGTCTACTTCCAGGGCCCGAGGGACTCCTTTCCCCTGCATTGGTATTTCGGAAGGTCCAATGAGAGTATACTCGGGATTTTCAGCGGCCAGGATTTTCGGATCTGCATCTCTTCCTGTTGTCCACAGCTGGACGAAGATATGGCTACCATTCTTGTGAACTGCATCGGTGATCTGGAGGAACGTCAATTGCTATTCCCAACGCTATCTCGAAGACGACTGACCTCTTTCCACGCCTTGGATTGTACATCGTTCCACAAACCGGGGACATTGGGATATCCTCCAGCCTTTGGGTCTACCAGGGTGCCCTCCGCGATGAGAAGAGTTCCAGGTGTGCTAGATCTTTGCGAATAGTATTCTCGCATCACAGGAAGTTGAGGGACGTGCTGGTCGTCACATCTCATACGCGTCAAGGGTGCGAGAACGACGCGATGTTTCAGGAGAAGATTCCCTACCTGAATAGGCTGGAAGAGAGAGGACGAGGTTGATGTCGACATATTGCGCGCGATCTTTGTATACAGTGGGGTTGGGCATGGCTTTTATCAATGGATTGGGATGATGGATTGGGATGATG
This sequence comes from Gymnopus androsaceus JB14, assembly GCA_009733575.1. NCBI lineage: Eukaryota > Fungi > Basidiomycota > Agaricomycetes > Agaricales > Omphalotaceae > Gymnopus > Gymnopus androsaceus. The sequence goes on from ML769592.1 coordinate 63,508, forward strand.
AAACTGCAGTGGATGCTTACCAACCACTGTGGCAGCGCTTGGTTTGTAATGGAAAACAAAAAAAGGCTGGAACTTCGAGACTGAGGACGGGGCTGAACTGTTTGAACTGATGTTTGAAACTGTACACTTACCAACCACTGTAGCACTTGGTTTGTAATGGAAAAAAACGGGTATATTTAGTATGATCCAACTCACAGAAATGAAGTAGCTCTTGAGTAACACAGGAATGCGAGCAAGGCACCGCGGCGCGCCCATCGCATAGGTTAGCGCAACATCATCCAGAGCGATAGCATTGCTGCACCAACGCATTACTTCCATCCCTAGCAAGTGGCTCTTTTACGCTGGATGTCCCTTTGACGGCTTGTGGTTCCATCCGCTAGCGAAACAACTTGGGCAACCTACGAGTCGTTGACGTCGTCCGGGCATACTACAATGCTACAGCTAATTGCGAATCAGTAAATTCGTTTACGAGTCAATGTGCTCAAACGGGTCTCTGCAATGAGCAACATTGATTAACATCGATGATCGAGGGATCCATGACGGATACGGGGTAGCTTGGTAGCCCACCCTGTCGGAACAAAGTCGAGAATCCTCGTAAGGATCGACACTTTTCACTAACCTCATAGAGGGCGAATCACCAAGCTAGACGCGGCAATTTATGTTGGAGATCTTGGAAGAATCCGGCATTTCGCAAGGTCTAGAAAGGCAGTATTCATCGACCGGGGGATGAGACTTGCCACTGATACAACCAGACTGAATGCGATCGTAGTGAGTTTTTTTATTTTTCTGAATCTGCAGCACTACAAGTCACTCATTGTTGTGTCAACTAATTGGACAACGACGCACTTACAAATTGAAAGACAAAATTATCTTAGACTATACGACAGCTAGCTGTGCGATGCGATGCGAATGACGAAGTTCGATGCAAAGTACACCAGTTATTGAACGCTACGCAATCACAACTTCGGAGGCCAAACTGACTTCTGGACCCTCGGGCTGCAGACGGGTCCAAGGGCAAGTAATCAACGAACTCGGGATCCAAGGCCCTTTGGTTTGGGAAGCCTTATCTAGTCTGAGCCATAAGGTTTTCCAAGGACGTACTGTTAGTTTGGTAGGTCGGATCGGTGCCAGCCTTCGGCGAGAGGAAGACGCTCTTCATAGAAGAATACATTGGACGAACCTACAGTTGGACAGACGTTAGCTTCCGAGTATTAATAATCGGAGCGTGCTTGCATGCTACTTTTTCGGCGCAATGCCAGTTCTTGCATCACCCATGACCGAGAGAAACAAGCTTGCTTCAAGAAGCTGCGACTGGCGTTCTTTGACCGTGTTCAACAAATTTGGATTCGCCTTTTTCGCCAGCGCGAGACGTTCCTCCATAGCCTGACCTATAGAGGTTGTGTCGTAAACGTCAGAACCGGGATTCGCTTCAGCGACGGTCGCAAAGATGGTAGAGTTGAAGTGAACGTTGTCACCGAGGCTTTCGTCAGAGCGAGAGAGGGATCGCGTCGTGCTCGATGGTGCCGTGTCTGTGCAGAAGGTGAAGATTAGAGCTGAATGATGAAGGAGCATGAAATGCGTTACAGTCTAAGGTTGTCGAGCGTAAAACTGTCTGGTGCATCTGTGGTCAAAAGAGCTAGTTTGAGCGCGAGATTGAGAACGGGGTCGGATGGATTGTTATATACAGCTATGAGAATGAAGGTCCAGATGGTGTTTATGCTCCGAAAGACGCAAATCTCACCATCAATAGCTCTAATGACCCTCGGAATAGTAATGTTTCTGCCATCTCTAGGGATAAATCCGTGGTTTGCTAGTCTATATTGTTCAATTTAGCAGTTATAATCGAGGAAATATATCGAAACTTGCGTGTTCATGCCTGGGCAAGGTGAACGCAAATCGTTTTCACCCGGTGCCATCCAGCGATGGTAGTGCCAATCAGTATTTTCAAAGTCTTCAAGTTCGAGCGAGGTCGACCATTGCTCGTTGGATGCGAATTGAGAAGAGAAGCTGGGGAAAGCTAGTGCCAGAGAGAGTAGAAGAACACGCATTCTGAAGCTTGGTGGGAGAGAGGAGGAGAAAGAGCGGACAAGCGTCTGGCTACTTACTCGCTTTCTCAATTGAGTAATAGTTCGTTCGCTTGAAGAGCCGATTACCGTCACAGCCTCGCAAGCACTAGCTGCAGTGGAGCTTTAAAGCTTCAAACTCGTTCTCATCCTGAAATTGAGTTTTAGTGTTAGACGACGCATGCACTCAACGTGCAATACAGCCAGAGAACATCCCGGTTCATAAGCTTCGCATTTTGCGTCGCAGTCAAGCACTTTAGCCGGAAGAAATCTGTCTCAAGCCTCTGATGGGAATGTTATTCATTGCTTTTATTATTTAAATCTGTTCTTATAAGTATATCGCGTATGTAGTATAGCTTGGTGACCCGCCTCTAGAGGGGACTGCTTTAGGCTAATGTAAGTACTACTACGGCTGATCACGAATTTGTAGCATACTTTTGAAAAAAACGCTCTTCATCTTCTACACTCCACGTATTACAACGATGGCCCTCATTGGCCAAAGTGGGTCATTTTGTTTGGATGTAAACAAAATCAGTAATGAGCGTTTTTCGAAAAGTATGCGGAGAAGCAAGCGAGGAACTGTTATAAGCTCCAGTCTGTAGCACGTGTGAGTACAACGTGTCTGTGTAGCTATGGGTCTAGAGTAAGTGGCGCGTCGATGGCTGCTATTCATTACTCATTAGGCAATTTCCCATTTGCAGACAGATTCACAGATTCATTAAACGTTACAAGTTATTGATTTCGTTCTATGATACAAGGCCGAAACTAGTTGTGAATAATGTACAAAATGGTATCAAACTTCATCTTCAGATTGTTGCATTTCGTTCGTTCAAGTTCATAAGTACTTCAATTGCCCTGTGTTCTGGTCCCTAGATTTGGTATCCCTCCGAGGTGACGATTGTCTGGGTGTGCACCTAGCGAAGAAAGAATAAGCATTCCAACAAACAGATGCATCTATCAAATAAGTATACTCACCATGAGCAACAGCCCGTTCTCGACGTGCCAAAGCTTCTTGTTCCAAACGTTCAGCCTCAGCCAACTCGTTACTTTGACTCTTGAGCGCTTTCGCTTCCCTGGTGGGTAGAAGGTATAAGAATTAGAAATGATAATGGCACTAATAAACGATTTTAAAACTTACATCTCTTTCTGCATGACCTTGGCCTTCACTGCATTACTGCCAACCATAGAGCCAACACCCTTCTCGCTAGCTCCGCCTTGAGCGTGAGCGTTCGTACCATGTGAGGAGGGATGCATGTGGCCATGGGTCGGGTTGCCAGCCGATCATGGCATTGTTATTGTCATTGTAGCCGGTGTTGTTGTTCATTCCACCCATACCGGGCTGAGCGTCCATGCCGCCGTACTACAGGGAATGAACATTCAATAGGGACCCAAGTCGGAAAGAATCTAAACATACATCTTTACCCATGGGCTGGCTCCCATGACCTTGCTGCTGATCGTACGCAGAACGTCCACCAGCAGGCGGAGATTAGAATCGCCCATGGCAGCGCCGCTACCTCCCATGGAAGAGCCGGTCATACCACCAGCAGCGCCAGTACCGCCAGTTGTTTGATTGGGGTCTTGGAACTGCTGAGGCTCGTCATGCTCGCGGTGTAGCTTCTGGGATGGCCATCAGAGACGGTTCGAAGACTCGATCGAGTGAAAAGCTCACCTTGCTGTCTTTCTTGTGTCCACCGAAAAGAGGCATTATTTGTTATAATGTTGTTTGTTGTAGTTGTGAATGTGAGTGAGATCTGAGGAAAATCCAACGAAAACAACATAAGTTTATATAGACGTTTGTTAATATTTCGTCGTGGAGAAATGACGAGGCAAGTAGGTCATTGTTGCTTCATTTTCATTTAGAGGTCTCTATCGGAGAGTCAGTGGAGCGCAGCTCTCTGACGTATGAAGACCATGTGAGGCGGTCAAAGCTGTGATTACGATACCTGGTTTCGAAAGCAACAGTGCATTGAAACAAATTGAACACATTAAATTCCACATTTCATTCTGGCTGATCAACGTCATCCAGACTATCAAAGTGGAGCTCATTATTGACGACGATACCCAAACTCTTAGCACCACTCCACCAATCTCTTGCATCCAGAAGAGCCCTCCCTTCTTGTTTGACTTTGGGCACGGATAAGACAGAGTCTTTGGCGCAACGGATGAGGATGGCCTTGTCTGGTTTTGAGAAACATGCGCGTCCAGGAACGGTAGGTGTAAACCGTGGAGGAGACGTGTGTACCGAAGGCGAATATATTTGAAGAGTTTTGATGGTTTTCATATAGGCAGTGAGAGGACGCTGTGAAGATTCTGTCAGAAAAAAAAACGGGTGGTGTTGAAAAGTATATGTGTACCTGATGCGATATAGCTCGATACAATCGAACGATAGATTCTGCACTCATAGTGGTAAAGTCAAGAGTGGTGTCTTTGAAGGATATTAGCGGCGCAAGAGAAACGTTTGTTTCGGCCTGGGGTGTTGAGACAGCTTTTCCAGCCATCATGTCCTCGAGGACAGACACAAGTAATTGACCTCCTTCTACTGCAAGTTTGTCTCGTAGATTGGAAAATGGGATGTTTTCCGGCATAGGCTATAAGAAATGAGCTACATAGCAAGCTGGAAAATAATGAAACACGCACCATTTTCCGCATGCCCCATATTGGACCAGTATCAATGCCTTTTGACCTCCGCAACATATTGATCACGCATACGCCTGTCTCTTTTTCGTCGTTTATGATAGCATGTTGAATTGGGGCAGCACCTCGGTATGCAGGAAGCAGGGACGGATGTACATTGAGTCGACGCTCTTCAGCGAATAACTTGAGCATTTTGAGGGGAAGGATGCGGCCGAAAGATGCAGTAATAAGGATATGAGTGTCGTCTTGAACTTGAGAGAATGGTGAAGGAGGCTACGCCAAAGTAGATTAGGAAACGCGGAAGAAATATGCAAGGAGAGTAGACTTGCTTCCCAGTCCTTGAACTCTGGCTTCAAACGAGGAATCGTGTGAACGGGTAATCCCAGGGAATGGCCCAAAATTTTCAACGGTGCTGACGAGTATTTAGTTGATTAATCGCGGCCTAATTCATGAGCAACTCACAAACGGATAGTCTCGATCCTCGGTCGACTTTTTCATCAGGATGGGTTGCCAGATGTATTTCCTGCCATACATCTGAGCGCTGGCCACAAGCAATGAGCTTCATAGACAGAATGAAAAAAAGCCTTCTACATGAAGTTCTTGCAAGACCAGACACGAGAATTCGTCACGACCCATAAAAAGAATCTTGAATTGGTTGGACCATGTCGTCGGGGAAGAATGAAAGGCCCTTTTGCTATGAGTAGCTAGGATTGACTTTGAGAGGCGCCAGTACATCGACGTAAAAGGCAACTCGCGTTCTCACATGCTCGTTGTAAACTGCCATCATTATGACCTCTTTACCTGAAGATATCGAATACGAAATCTTCAAATTAGCGGCCAAATATGAACACTCTAAATGGGTGCAATTTCAGAAAACTAATCTCTTGAATCTAACTCTCGTCGCCCATCGAGTAAACAACTGGTGATTCTCATTTTCTCCCACTCTTACTTCAAGTTCACCCTTTTCTGGCAGGGTTAGATCGATCACCTTTAGAATCGCTATCCTGGGCGGAATTCGACCTTACAAGATGTTCTCGAACGCTCTGTACTCTCTACCTCCTTCATTCTTCTCCACCAGCGTCACTAGCTTGTTGATCTTGAACTCAACACCCAGCTCGGATGCCCACCGTGCATTGGAGCTCTGTACCAATGCAGAGAGTCTAGCGTACTGGAACTTTACCTTTTGTTCCCCGCAAACCCTTATCGCGGCTCTTCCTCTTCGTCGACTCGCGATTCCAGTCGGCCTGTTTTCACGACTGTGTGAAGTAAATGCGACTCGATTTGTGCATACTCTTCGCGAGCTTGCACTTATCGTAACTTTTCCAGATGAAGATATCGAGGAACCAAAATTTGGCGCATTCCCTTCCTTGACACACTTTGGTATTAACACGGTATCCATTGGTTCCCTGGTACCCAAGCTTGTGAAAGCCATGCTTGCAGTTGAACAATGCCAAGTCTTGGTTCTTCAAGGAGAATACTCCACTGTCATCGATGATTTCGCTGTCGATCGCCGTTTTGTTTTCTACCAAAACGAGATCGGGTTCTTCAGAGAATGGAAAGAACTCGAAGAGGATAGCAGGAATGGTTTCTGGGCTCGTGCTGAAACAGAGATAGCAGCAAGGTGAATTGTTTGCGTATCTATTCTAGTGTTTCACCGAGAACGCTTCAAATTGAATGTCGGATTCGGAAAGGATTGCCGACTCTCTGTCTTCTGATTCTACCCGTCGCCGATATATAAATTACCTGGTACCGGAGAGTACAGCCACATACCCTCGCGACCGTGCCAGCAGTTGGGCGGCGACCAAGCCGTGTAATACACTTCCTTCTTTCCTTCCTTCCTTCCCGTTTTTTTGCTTAGCCCTCACTCTTTTGGGCCAGCATGGACTTTCCGCCGGAATTGGAACGTGAAATCTTTCGCTTTGCCATGAGAAGCGATCCCTCGATTGTTCCGACGTTGAAGCGCGTAGCTCACCGTGTTAGGATCTGGTGAGTCACAAGCAATCCCCGGAGAAGACTTTTCTGAAATGCAATTAATTTCCAAGGGCCGACGAAGTATTGAACGAGTATGTGCTTCTCGATAATTGGGAAAGGACCGAGGGGGACTTGAAGCATGGACTCGGCCCAGTTCCGGGCAAGGATAAACTCTATGCTGGCCAGATATCCTCATCCTTTGCCAAAAACGTGTTCAGCCTCTGTTTAACGTACAATCATGAACTATCCACGGAACAGCTGAAGCTTTTTGCCAGCTGCAAGGCGCTTTCTCAGTTAGCCTTGTGGGTAGATTTTTCGGAGCGCCCAGAATTCACCGCGGTCCTAGTCTCCCTTCCCCTTCAGAGGCTGTCTCTCGAAATCGAGCACTTCATGCGGCTTTCCCACCCTCCTTCATACGATTGGGCGTCGCGTCTCACTCATCTGGAGCTCGTATTCTGGTCGTCGGACATTGACTCCGAGGGCCTTTCCTTTGTTCATCTCCCCTCTCTCCAACACATATGCTTCGTATGGGGCAAGCGGACGTATCCTTCGACAGTCACTGCTGCTCTCGACACTTGTGTCTGTCTTCGAACATTGGTTATCCTCACAGCTTCTGGCCAATGGTCCGAACTCAAAAAATACAAGGATCTACCCGAAGCTAAAGGTGTCAACATTGTCCTACTTCCCAGCTTGAGACAGGCGACGTATGAATGGATCCCAGGTGGATCTAGTGTCTGGGATCGCGTCCAGGAATCTCTTGCCCCTAGCAAAGGACTGGTCAGCGCGGAGGACGTCGCGATGTCTTAGTTTAATCAGCCCCACTGGCCGCTGGTCTAGAATTTCTTCTCTCGTCATTTACTGGGTCTTTAGTTACATTATAATGAGGGTTACTTTGTTGCAGGGTTTAAGGTTGGTGTTTGCAAGCTTCGCAAACAGCCTTCTATTCTAATTAATTATTCGAGGCGCTAGATAGAGATCATTAGAAAGTTGTCTTTTATTTGTAATGCCCAAACTTCTTGAGCTTTGTATAGAATAGAGGTTTTTTGGGGTCTTTCTGGGAGCCTTGGTGAGATATCATGCTTGAAAGAAGTGAGTTCATCTTCAAATTCAACTATATGCGCCTCCCGGTTGTTCCTTGTCTACAGCTTCCGGCGTATTCAGTGGTTAAAATGTTAACCTGTGGACCTGTGCGCTCAAAACGGCTGATGAAAAAAACTCAATATATTGTGAACATCGGTACGTACCTGGATAAATGCGCCCGCCGCCTTCAGTTTAAATTCATGATCTTTAATCTGATGAAATCGCACCAAGATTCAAAGATAAAATCATCCATGTTATACTTTGTGAATTCTTTGGCTGTATTTCCTATATACACGCGTGGAATTCGAAGAATCGTGTCAATGAAAGAAAGGAGGTGGAACGCCGTCTGGACCCTGGTGGGTCCTTGTTTGGCTCGAGAAAAAAAAAAAAAGACACGTCAAACCAGGAGTGCGTACTACAGCTGATATTTTGCGATAAGACGCACGGAGCCACACACATGTGATGTAATGAATTTTCATTCATTGGAATCAGATTTTCAAGGTTCGGGGGTGACGGGTCATCGTTGTATGCAAGGATCGATCGTGTAACTATAAGTTGGGAGAAAAAATCTCCCTCCGCTACCCCTCCTTTTCTTCCCTTCCCTTCTCATCATTCCTAATCCACGCTGGACTACGGGGTGGGATGCAGGCATTTCGTATTCAGGACCTTCCGGTTGAGCTGGGACGCTCTATACTCGAAATTGCAGCGAGGGAAGAGCTCAAGACCGCGCTCAACTTGTCATTAGTTTGTCGCCAGCTAAAGGAGTGGTGAGTGACGCGGTCTAATGTGTTTTTACCGATTTTAATGATCTTTAGGATCCAACCTTTGGTTTATGAGATGGTGACGCTTGGTTCTGGCGACATTGTGTTGTTTTTACGCACTATGGAGATATTTCCCCCGGATTTCTTTGCACGATATGTCAAAAAACTATGCTAACGGTGTCCATCAGTCCGGACGATGCCCAGACAATATTGCAGACTTGTACCGGCGTATCAAGCTTGGCCTGTTGGGTCGATTTTCTTGGCTCAAGTCCTCCGGTTCCATTCCCTCAGCTTTTCCATCAGCTTCCTCTCCGACGCTTCTCGATAGAGGTTACTCATTTCCGAGGAATTATACTCCTTGACTGCACCTGGATTGATTCTCTTACTTGCCTTGATCTCGTTTTCTGGGACGAAGACTCGATCTTATTATCGGAACTGCAGTACCTACCTGCACTTACACATCTCGCGCTTTTCCTTCAGCACACCGACGTGGAAGACAGCTCGTTGGCCTATATTCTCTCCGTAACTCCAGCTTTGCAGGTTCTATGCATTGTCATCGATGAAGACGATCTCGAGAGGTTCGAGCATGCCACGCGAGTAGACCCTCGCATTGTCTGCGTGCCCCATCCAGAAAGTGTGCCCGACTGGGAAGCACCTTACCGTGGCCTTCCAGACATCTGGTCGCACGCGGAAGAAGTCGTTGAGGAAAGACGAATAGCAGCTACGCAGGTAATGAAGCATTTTTACTAACCGTACTTGGGTGTTCATAAGGCATTTCCGTAACAGATGCAAGAGTAGAATTACACGCAAGGAATAGTAGTACAGAATCTCAACCTTTCATAGTCACTTTCCATCCAGGCGGACCTGTTGTAAAGGTCAGTTTTTTTATTGATTAGATGACTCTTGAGATTACCTTTGCTAAAAATCTTAACAGATGCTGAATGACGGCTTCGCTTTGTTCTTGCTGTGCCCAATGGCCTGCATCGGGCAGCAGAATAACATCCTCTTCGTCCATTCTTGCGCACACACGCTGCTTCATTCCCTCCAAAGCGCCAGGACTTTGCCATACTCCCCAATCCTTGTCGCCCGACAGAAACATTGCAGGTACTGTAACGCGCTTTCCAGTAAAAGCACGCATGTCGCTAGTCCACTTTGGGTCTGTCATGCAGCGATACCAGTTCAACCCACCCTGGAACCCAGTCCTCGAGTACTCTGAAACGTAGAAAGCGAGGTCCTCTTTTGATAGCCACGCATCTAATGAACGGGTACCTTCATTAACGGCGTTTCTAACCGCCATGGGCATGGTCTGCTCGAGAAGCATGATATAGTAATGTGGTAAGGTGGCCAGACTCTGCGCAGAGGCAGAAGGCAAGCGGTGAGGGTTATTGCCGGGCCAGTCCGCGCTTTTAGAGTAGAAGTAATCACTCAAAAAGCTAGAAAGGCCTTGTGGCGACTGAAGCATATCAGAGTTGGCATCAGGTGTAGAGAGATACATTGTATATGGCTTGCGGGGTATATCCAATTCTGCAAGTTGTTTCTTGAGAATGGAGGCCGAGGGCCCTACAGATGATATGTTATTGTGTGTAGACTCTGTGGAGGATGGAAAAGGCGGAGTTCCGGGGAAGGGGGCACTCATAATTACCACAGATCTGAAAAGATCTGGTCTGATGAGAGCGCTGTAGCCTGCGACCATAGAACCAAAGTCATGCCCGATGACCGCTGCGACACTCTGATACCCCAATGCACCGACCAGCATGACAATATCCGTCACCAAGTTGAACATACGAAAAGGCGCCAAATCGTCGGCAAACTGAATAGTACCAGTAGGTGCGCCAGATGAATCAAGCATCGTTGTTCGGCCATACCCCCGTTGGTCTGGGGCTACAGCCACGTATCCTGCCTCAGATAGCGGTACCATGATTTTACGCCAGGAGTAGGCCAACTCTGGAAACCCGTGCAGGAGAATAACAAGCGGCGCCTTCGAATCAGAAGAACCTGACGGTGAAGCCTGGAGATAATGAACATCTAAATCGTTGACTCTGATGTTTCTGGAAATGATATTAGGTGGCAGAGGTATATCCATGTTGAAGTAGACGAGAAGATACGAGCGCTACGATTGGATAGGTACGGATCCGATCACTATCCGATCTTACTAATTGACTACGGTACGGTTAGCCCGTCGATGTCATCGCTTTCGACTACTCGTGCCGTGTGCCGTGTGCTACATATTTCTTTCTTTAACCTTCCATTCTAATACTCTATCCTATCCCAGCACACGTTTAACTCCCATGTCTATGCTCAAGCGACCCCAGAAATACGTTCTGACTGCCGCTCAGAAAGAGATGTATAGATCTGAAAAGCTAACGAATTTTCGTTGGGTGGCTAAAATTATGGCTAAATATTCTCCGTACACTCTGTCTGCCAGAGACCTGGCGGACGAGAAACTCTTCTCAGAGCTTGCAGAGATTGGTACGCCGACAATTTTACATGTTCACTCATTCGATATTCAACTGTTCGTCAATCAGGTCAATTTACCGAGCTTGCAAACACTAATGTGGTTCCAGTGGATTTTCTGTTCAAGAATCTGATCACATTAATGAAGCCTGACTTTCCCCTGGAAAGTTACGATGCTCTACATGGCTCTGTGCTCGTCTCGGAATTCTTTGGGAAAGTGGCACATTTACACGGCTATGTTGCATATCGCTCCGAAACGAAGCAGCTGATCGTAGCCGTTTCCGGGACTTCTACAACCGTCCAAGCAATACAAGATCTTCGAGCCCTTTGGCATCGTCATAAATCTGGCAAGGGGCTCGTTCATTCTGGGTTCTGGAAACTGTACAAAGGCATTCGGCCCTTCATTTACGAGGGTATCCGAAAAGGGCTGAAGGAAGATGTAGGAGAGCTTATTATAACAGGGCACAGTATGGGTGGTGCCGTCTCTTATCTCCTCTTGCTTGACCTCCTTGTATCCAATGATATAATACCCGCTAACCTACCCATAAAACTGGTTGTTTTTGGTGCACCGCGTCCTGGTGACACGAAACTGTCGAAATACTACCAGGAGTTGATAGCGGAATATCGGAAGAAGAATGGAAATGCAGCTTTTTCTGAATATTTCGTCAAAGCATACAATGATGGTATGGTATCTATCATTACAAAAGCATGTCTAACATCTATCTCCAGGCGTACCTGCTCTTCCTCCGCTTTTGCTAGGCTACCGACATTTCACGCAAACTCCACTTTACTACGACCATTCCCGATTGTATCACGTCCCTTCGTCGGAATCCGAATACACGCTTTTCCATGTTGATCCAGAGCTTGTAAAGGAGGGTCCTCCGATACATCCTCGCGGCGGACATAACTATTACAACGGAAGGGATCAGGAGAGGGCTGTGCGCCGCCTGGGCTGGCTGGAGAAGTCATTGGCGAAAGGTGATACGAGTGATTGGGAAACATTATACCTGGAACGCGTCAAAAAGCATTCACGTCCAAATTGACCGTCGCATTAACGAATGATCAGGCCAATCAGTGGTAACGAGCAAGTTCCAGAAGTCCACTATAAGGTCTAAGTATTAGAGATTTAGAGTAATGATATTCCACCATAACAAGTGAAAAAAAGGTAAAGAAGACAAGTGCGCATGCCCGGCACATTGGAAAGTAACAAAAATCTGTGCATCGTAAAAAGGTCCGTATTGATTGACCGGCCTGCCAGGTTGTCCACAAGTTGCCCACAGGTACGTTACTGTACATACTACAAACACACTGCCAATAATTATCAATTACCAAAGAAAGATCTAGAGAAAGCTCGATAACGAGCTCACGCTTGAATCACGCACTCTCGCTGCCGCTCCTGCATCCCGTTTGCTTGTCTCACGGCATCTGACACATAGCGCTTGACGATCGGGAGGTACGGATCCGATCATCCGATCAAAAGCTTACCAAGTCTAACTGACTAAAATCCGGTACGGCTAGCCCGAGCTTTTCCGTCGATGTCATCGCTTCCGACTACTCGTGTGCCGTGTGCTACATAATTCTCTCTTTAACTTAACTCTCCATTTCTAATACTCTATCGCCCACACCCATTTAACGCCCATGTCTATCCTCAAGCGACCCCAGAAATATGTTCTGACTGCCGCTCAGAAAGAGATGTATAGATCCGAGAAGCTAATGAATTTTCGTTGGGTGGCCAAAGTTATGGCTAAATATTCTCCGTACACTCTGTCTGCCAGAGACCTGGCGGATGAGAACCTCTTCTCAGAGCTTGCAGAGATTGGTACGCCGATAATTCTACATGTTCTTTCATCCGATATTCAACTGCTCGTCAATCAGGTCAATTTACCGAGCTTGCATACACTAATGCGGTTCCAGTGGATTTTCTGTTCAAGAATCTGACCATATTAATGAAGCCCGACTTTCCTTTGGAAAGCTACGATGCTCTGCATGGCTCTGTGCTTGTCTCGGAATTCTTTGGGAAAGTGGCACATCTACACGGTTATGTTGCATATCGCTGCGAAAAGAAGCAGCTGATCGTAGCCGTTTCCGGGACTTCTACAGCCGTTCAAGCAATACAAGATCTTCGAACCCTTTGGCATCGTCATAAATCTGGCAAGGGGCTCGTTCATTCTGGGTTCTGGAAACTGTACAAAGGCATTCGGCCCTTCATTTACGAGGGTATCCGAAAAGGGCTGAAGGAAGATGTGGGAGAGCTTGTTATAACAGGGCACAGTATGGGTGGTGCCGTCTCTTATCTTCTCCTGCTTGACCTCCTTGTATCCAATGATATAATACCCGCTAACCTACCCATAAAACTGGTTGTTTTTGGTGCACCGCGGCCCGGCGACACGAAACTGTCAAAATTCTACCAGGAATTGGTAGCGGAATATCGAAAGAAGAATGGAAATGCAGCTTTTTCCGAATATTTTGTCAAAGCATACAATGATGGTATGATATCTATATCATCACAAGAAAATATGTCTAATATCTATCTCTAGGTGTACCTGCTCTTCCTCCGCTTTTGCTGGGCTATCGACATTTCACGCAAACTCCACTCTACTACGACCATTCCCGATTGTATCACGTCCCTTCGTCGGATTCCGAATACACGCTTTTCCGTGTTGATCCAGAGCTTGTAAAGGAGGGTCCGCCGATACATCCTCGTGGTGGACATAACTATTACAACGGAAGGGATCAGGAGAGGCTCCTGCGCCGCCTGGGCTGGCTGGAGAAATCATTGGCAAAAGGTGATACGAGTGATTGGGAAACATTGTACCTGGAACGCGTCAGAAAGCATTCACGTCCTAATTGACCGTTGCATTTGGATATCCTACATCAATTTATTTTGTATTTACATAGCACATTGTATTTCTAGCTTTCAGTTACATTCTACGGCTCATAATAATGCTTTCTACAAAGTATTGGAAGATTATTTCAATCAAGTCTGCAGAATATCTTAATCTACTTTGACCATCCCCATGCGTTTGGAGATTTTATTGACCAGGCAAAGATGAATTACTTGCACGAAACGAGGATATTTGTAGAAAATACCAGAACGTCACTTTAGTTCCAGGTTGAACGAGTTGAAAACTGCAAGGGCGCGCTGAGGCGGGTCCATTTTTCGTGTCCATTTTCCTTCCAACCTCTGCTTTACGAAACTAATACCTACTCTTCCAGCTTGTCTCTGTTACTAAAATAGGATGGACATACCTCTTCCTCTTGTCTTCCTCGCATCAGTAAAACCTGGGTGTTGCTGATGCGAGTTACCGCATGTACAACGGTCTTGTACTATCGTGCCTGCCGGCGTGATAAAGCCAGGGGGTTAATAAATGCATTTTGGAGGCACTTCCCTTCGCATACTTATTGCTATAACTATGTATCGGAATTGAAGTATGTATACCTGAAATATATAAGTAGTCTCAGTTTTTTTGCATTGAAAACGGTTGAGTTCTCGTTCCGCAAGTCGTCTTCAGTGCCAAATTCACGAATTTCTTACAATTCAGCTTGTATCATTACCAGGCTGATATGAAACACACAGAAAAATGCATGCTTGCCTAAGAGGTTCGAGAAGAAGGAGTGTGACTATTCGTGATATGCGGATGCATGAATTTCAGTGGCATTTGATGTGACTAATTTTTATTGAATTTTTATCAACTCCTCAGGTGTGAGGCGCTCTCGAAGACAGTGTAGTTTGGTAGTAAAAATAGATGGACATCTTACTAAGATTCTATGCTATTTTGGGACCAAAGCCGGTAAGAACAGCACAAGTTTAAAGGCATTTCCGAAGCAATTTACAAAAAATTTATCAACTCCCTAGGCATGATAGTATTGCCGTCGGTTCATTGCCATCCTGATCTGACGCTTCCTACTCTCCCAGTTTTCAACATCCTTTACACCCTCTATCCGTCGTCTGTCATCTCGCAGTATCTCGGCGCTGACGAGCTCCTCGTTACGCAGCGCTCCTGTGGGTAGGACACGTCGAATGTCAGGACGAGGAACAGCGTAAATCAGACGGGCTCTGGGGGGGCTTCCACGATCGATAGTCTTGCAGAGCAAAAGGATCAGATCTGTTTCATGCGATATAAGACTGAAAGGCGCTGAAAGATTCAGATGTGATGATGGGTGTGTACACGAATATCTTCTCATCTCACATTTTCTATTCTGAATTTAGGAAAAACAAATTTTTGTCATATACTAATTCGCGGGAGATGGCAGTGGAACCGCGGCGAAAGGCTGGGAAGAACGGGCGTCGTCATACCACTTTCGAGTTTGATACCTCGGTGGATGGCTCTAGGTCTATGATATTCAAAAAGTTGTTGATTTCGAGTCATCCTTGTCTCGTTGAGAAGGGACCTATTAAGGAGCTATGGGAACTATGCTTGCTATAAATGGATCGGGTCGACTGTAAGGACCCCTATGATTGTCAAAGTGCATCCGTCGTCGTAGTCGATTTCAGCGTTCACTCACATCATATACATATACTAAGATGATCATTCTGAGGCGATGATTGCTCTGCGAAAAATATATATATATAGCTCTTCCTTGCATTTCCAAGCTCCTCACTCTTTCCCTTATATATGTCGGGCAACTTGGCAATTGTAGATGATCAAGCACCAGCTCAGGTCAAGTATCACGGAACCTGGGGAACAGGAGCACCAGACGAAGATCTGTTCAACACCACAACTACTTTTCCCTTGTTTACGAAGACAACGGTTACATTCCAGTTCGTGGGTGGGTGCTTCATTTCCTTGCCTCGGCCTACTTCTTCCAGTCACCAGTTAATTCCACTTTTCCAAAATTTAGGTACATCCGTTCAGCCATACATCATGTACTGGGGCTATCCAAAAATCTTCATGTCCATTGACAACGAGACCTTCACTTCCACATTTGTCGCACCAAGTGACCTTCCCGATGGTACTTTTTTTTAGGCATACACCGCTCTGGTCAGATCCTCCCTCCTTGCTAGACACCTCACACAGCCTTTTACTCAACATCACTGGTGCAATCAACTCTACTACGGGTGTATACGTTGACTACTTCATTTATGAGGTATCAGATTCGACACCAATGAATGACACCAGGTTTTTCGTTGATGATCGAGATTCCAGAATACAGTATGGAGACGGATGGACACCGATTGACTCAAATAACACTTTTATGCATACTTTGACAGGTAGCGGTGCAGCTGGGAGTAGCTTGTCTTTCACATTCGAAGGTACGCATTAACATGAAGCTCTGTATACATATATACTTCTTCTTTATCAAGGCACTGGCATAAGTGTTTATGGTGCGCTCAACCAAAGTGTCAATCGTGAAGTGGTCCAAGCCAACTTTGTCATTGACAATCAATCATCTTTCACTTTTTCACCGCCATCCCCAAGTTCTTTCACATTGAACAACCTATACTTCAACGAAACCAATTTGGAGCCAGGGAACCACACCATGGAAGTTAGGACTTTGACAGACGCAACCATATGGATTGACTATCTACTGGTCACTCCAACCAATGAGACTGTATTGGCGTCATTGAACTCCACCACCTCTACCAGTTTCTCCTACGCACTCTTCTACTACTTCACCAGTCCCCGGGCTGGATTCATCCAATAGGACCCATATTGCGACTGATGCAATTATTGGAGGGGTCATAGGAGGAATTTTTGTCCTTATAGCAGGGACACTTTCTGTCTCATTTTTATGAGGCGCCGGAGAAGGAAACAATATCCTCGTACGTGAGGATAAAACCTGGTATCAAACTGGTCTGACTATCGAATTGATTTCAGTTGTACCATTCACAGAGAATACATCCCGAGATCTAGATCTAGGTGTATTTACCGTGTTGTTCAGGTCTGATCCAAGAAAAAAGCCTGCTCAAGCCACCACTGGCAGCTTCGGGTCAAAAGGTGGCTATCACACTCATGCTGCTCCCTCTACTGGTACTGTTTCTGCTCCTGTAGAATCTCCTGGCGAGAGAGCAAATATACTCCCAGAAGCACCTAACAATGATGTGCCTTATCTCGATAGTGGTATTCGATTCCCAGATCGACCACCTCCCGATTATACAGTTGAGTAGAAAGCCACAAAGTGTCTTTTTTTTTGTGGACCAAAACACTAAAATACCGAAATATATGAAATATATATATATTTACTTATGTAGTGGTACTGAGTGTATTTATTATAGAGAGTGAGCAGTTACACACCAGCACTGAGCTCCCAGATATTTCTGTGCATGCGAACAAAAGCCAGTCCCAACACTAAACAAGTGCTCCAAGGGAACAGTCCCCATGGGAATCTGGGTCCCAGATATAACCAATGAAAAACATTGAAACAATCTCACATATAATTCAAAGAGGCGGCCTTCCTTTGTTGTTCCTTTGCATGTTTTTCATTCTTGGGATAAGTGTTACGAACATTCTTATCTTATCAGACACATGGTATTATTTCTTATCATTTTCCTTTATTTACTCTTGTATATCTACATAAACGCGCGCTTGTTTAGATGCGTGGCTGTACTAATTAGGTTCTGTTGATCAGAGTATGATTGTTTCTGATCATGACACATGCTAGCATGTCCATACTTGCACGATCGACCTACCATTACTTATTGTCATTTACTTGTTGTCTTTTATCGTTTCATGCATTGTTACCGCAAGGTCAGGGTATAGGGTATAGGGCTTAGGGTTTGTACTTTAGTATATAAGTAGTTGTAGCGGTAGCTTAGTCCTTAGCTTCAATCTCGTCAATACCTCCTAGTCCTCAATACATTCTTCTCTTTTCCTCATCGTTCTTGTTTTTGCCTAAGTCTGAAAGTCGTGACGCCTGGTACCTCATGTTGTGAGGAACTAGTCGCTGACAATAAGTGCACTGGGTCATTTTCCCTTTAGCACACCCAGGACATATTTCTTATCCTGGAATATTTATCTTAGGAAAACCACATGTTGCCTCTAATGCATGTTGCAGCACATCCTTAAAAGGGTGGCCAAAGCAACAATGCCAAGTGTCACAATCCAAGGTTTTCTTAGGAAGCATCATTTTTAAAAATGGTTTCGGCCTATAGAGCCATATTTATTTTTTAACAACATATTATGTAGATTTTTTCGGCTCAGGTATGATATATCTGAGTCAGGGGACACTCAAATACTTGTTACAAAAAAATTCCAGGGTCAAGTAGTGCTCTGCAAGCAAAAATATCACATGTTTTGCTTCTGGGTCTGTTTTGCTTCCAGGTTTGCTTCTGTACTTATTAAAAAAAACAATACTTAAATTAGTGCTCTTGAAGAGAAGCTTGCCCAAAGATTGAATTTGTACCGTAGCGGATTTTCTTTGCACAGAATCCCTTAGTAAAAGGGGAGGGGATTTTTTGTTTGTAGAAAATCCTGGCACTATAATCAGTGCATTGAGGAAAAGTCCTGACAGGATTAGGATTGTAGACAGGTTACAAGTGCACATGTGCAGATGGGCGCTTGTCACACCTCACACTAAGTGAGTTCTTCAATTGACTTACATTGCTTTTATACTGCAGATCCTAACGCTTGTGCGTAGGGAACCAACGTTCCTAAACAGCCATGACTTTACAATCTCCAAAAGTCATTGGCTCTCTCGCAAAATGCAAGATTGAGGAGGCTCAAGTCATTGCAAGTTGGATTCAACTTTACAAGAACAACGGTACTGATACAACACAAATTCACAATATCTCATTCACTTTGGGAGCACAGATTTACTACTGTATAATTACGACCTAAAGCTCCCGTAACCATAACACGGTCCCTGGGAACTTGGTCATTTTGAAAATTGTAACGCATAACGGGGTTCAAGGAACTTTGAATTTTGCAAAATAGTAACTCAAAATTTCAAAAAATTGCGCCAAAATGCCCAAATAACACCAGAAAAAATTTCCGTAATGCTAATTTTTGGCCTGAGAACTCTACTTTTTGAAGTTCTCACCGTAACACATAAAACCCAGGCACTTTAGGTTGTAATTATACAGTAAACCTGATCAACAGAATTATGCAGAGATTACAGAATGAATAGTACAGGACAGCGCAAAACTTGAGTCCAAATGATGAAATGAGATTGCTATGAGCCAGCTTGCCAGTGACTAGTGTTGCTGAGCCAAGCCGCCAGCTGCATTATGATTTACCCATCCAGCTTGCAATGGCTTATGAGCAATAATGAAGAAAAGAGCAAAGGTCAATGATCCCAAGGTGCTCTGAGGTACTCTAGAGCCCTCATTGAATCTCCCTACCACCAGAGCGGTGAGACAAACATGCTCATCAATGAGCAAAACGCCGTCGACATCGTCAAGGGACCAATTAGCGCCCATCATGTCAAACTTTACATTTTAATAGCGACGAGCGCGAAAGTGATCCATTTCAAGTTCTTTCACCATGTACATAGTGGAGAGGTAGATACAGTACCATCTAAACCCACCATTCCTTCTCTGGCAAGGTTTTTTTTGTACCGGCTTCAGATGGCTCGGCTAGAGATTTTCAAGCCGAGCCGTGGCACCACTGGCACTAGTGGTGACCGGCCCTCTAGAGGATTGGTATAATTCGTAAATCCTTGTAAGGATTCTCGAATTTATTCCGACATCCTCTAGAGGGCACTGCTTTAGGCCTAGCTATGAGCACAAGTTGTGATGTTGTAAAGTAAATCATCACTTACATAGTGTCCTCTGATACTTTCCGAAAATGAGATGAGTGCAGGCGCGAGTGCGCTAGCACTGTGTTACTCCAGGGCGTAGGAGTAGTTTAGATTTGGACAATGAGGATGAATTAAAAACTCACCTCATAGGTAATCTGATTCTGATCCACTGGCAAACACCTTCTGATATTACCCTTTGAGTCCTTATTCAAAGGATCATCCAGCTTCACACTAACACATCAATATTCTGTAATATATCGTCCACTTTCGAAATTATTGAGCACTCATTGGGGTAGTCTGTATAGTTGAATTAAAATACTGCAATCCCGAAACTGATCCTCTGAGATTGATAATGGGCGTTTCAGTGTGTACGGCACAAAATGTTGGATGCAATAGGCCAGTTGTTGTCTCAAAGCAAGCAGGCACCGTGCCCTTTGGGCGAAGTAAAATGAACATCCACCCAGTTGCACATGTTGGGGAGGTCGATTTCCATATTTAGACAATTAAACTCTAGATGACAGTCGATTGACACCTTGAACTCCTTACACACTCATGCCGATCGACTGTCTAGAGTTTGATTTTCTATATATGGAAATCAACCTCCCCAACATGTGGCAACTGAGTGAATATCATTTCCCTTCGCCCCAAGGGCACACTCCTGGAAGCATGCTTGCTTTTAAAAGCGGATGGGTGTTTTGACCAGTGCTTTCTATCATCTCCATAACTTCCAGTCTGCTAATGCCCCATCCAATTACTATCGTATGCACGCTGTTCAGTCGTGCAATTGATATCATCTGTGTTTACTTGAGTTGCTCACCGATGCTTCTTGTTAAACCTCTCGAAACAGGAGATGATATCACCCATTCAAATAAAGCTTCTCCACCGAATGTTGACGTTGCTGTTTATTAACGGTTGTGTGATTCAACAAGTTATATTTGGGAGACTGGTTCGGAGCAACGAGAGTTTAGTATTTGTTGTACAAGTTATTCAATGGGTATCATACCTGGTTCGGAGCAACGAGAGTTAAAGGGGTCGTTGCTCTGACCCAGGTTAGTAAGTATTACTAACTCGGCATGGGCGCTTGGACACCATCCGTTAACACCCCCCCTTGTCCTGCGTCCAGTTGAAGCATAGAATTCCATTGTGTATTTAGAATTCGGTGAAGTGGTTTAGTGAGCAGGTCCGCAAAGTTGTCTTTGTTTGAGACATAGATCACGTCGAGTTGCCGTTTCGAGATACAATCTCGAATGAAGTGTTCGCGAATGGAGATGTGTTTCATCTTGCTGTGAGCGAGTGGATCGTGTGTGCAGGCGATCGCGCCTTGATTATTGCAAAAGAGCAATGTGGGTGAACGTTGGGGAAAACCCAATTCAGCAAACAAGTTTCTGAACCATAAGATTTCGCAAGCGCAGTGAGTCAACGCAAGATATTCTGCCTCGCAGGATGATAGAGCAATGACACCTTGTTGTTTGGAACTCCACGAAAGGGGGGAGTTACCCATCATGATGAAGAATCCGGAGATGGATTTACGGGAATCTCCCATTCCCCAGTCGGAGTCGGATAGAGCACGAATAGTCAGGTAAGTGATACTAGATGTTCCCAAGTTGAGGGAATAGCGTGGTGTCCCCTTTAGGTATCAAAGTAGGTGTTTAGCAGCGGAGATGTGTGAAGGACCAAAGTTGACCATATATCCAGCTAGTTCCCGTACGGTATAGCTAATATCAGGTCTGGAACAGTTGGAAAGGTACATACACTTCCCCACAACTGCGCCGTATGGGAAATTTTCTACCATTTTCTGTTCTTCAGGCGAGAGCGGTGTTGTTTGTGGGGAGAGGCGTTTGCCTGGGTCCATTGGTGTGTGTACTGGGTTGCAATTCTCGTATCCGAATTCGCGGAGGATGGATTGGGTGTACCGGTATTGGTCAATCGAGATAGAACGCGCAGCTCGGTCTCGTGAGATACCACAACCGAGGTGAAAAGAAGGTTCGCCATTGTTCGTAATCTCGAACAGAGACGTAAGTTGGTCCATAACAAAGTCTGATTCCTTCACGGAGGAGGAGGCGATGAGCATGTCGTTGACGCTGGTGGTAATGTATGTGCGTTCACCATCTAGTACTCGGATGTACATGCTCCAGTCAGATTCTAGCCGTTTGAAACCAATTGACTCCAGTCTCGAGTTAAGTTCTCGGTACCATTGTCTGCCAGACTGTTTCAGTCCGTATAATCCTTTCCGTAACCTCCAATAGCCAGATCCAGCGATGTGGGGCTTCTTCATGTAGATTTCTTCGTTGAGGGGACCGTTCAGGTAAGCGGTCTTGATGTCGATTTGACGGAGTTCCATGTTGTGTTCGGTGGTGAGAGCAAGGATAGTTCGCATCGACTCCCAGCAGGCGACGGGAGTGAAAGTGTAGGTAAAGTCCTGTCCAGGGATTTGTGTAAAGCCCTTTGCGACGAGTCTGGCTTTGAAACGAGAGATGAGTCCCTCCTTGTCGCGTTTGATGTGTAAGACCCATTTTGACCCTACGGCTTTCCTTCCTTGAGGTATCTCGTCAACTTCTTCATAAACCCCTTTCTCCTTCAATGATTCGAGTTCCTCGTAGATTGCGGCAAGCCAATAGGTCCAGTAGACCGATGACTGTGCTTCTTGTACAGTGGAGGGATCTCTCGCTTCTGGATCATCAATGGGATGGGTAAGAGCAGCGTTGGCTACCTCAGCTCGTATAAAGCTTTGGGCAATGGAAGGGAAGTCTTGTTCCTCGCATTCGAGTTCGAGTTCTGAGTCGGTAGTGAGGACGCTGATCAGCGGGTCTTCTTCTCTGTGCCCCCCCTCGTCCATTATACCGACGAAGTTAACCACGTAGCGTGCAGGTAATCGTCTTGTGCGAGAAGCACATCTGGGAACAACCAGGAGGGGCCATTTGGACGTCGTCACCATCGGTGTCTCTGCAGTTGCAGGGATTAGGAGTTAATAGAACGTTAAGTTAAAGGTTACTTACACATCCATGTCACCACCGTGTGGAGCGTTCGATGTGTTATTTTCATCGCCAGTTAGCAGGTTCCTACGGGTATGTAGTTTTAGTTTAATTTTGTTGAAATTAACGGAGTAGTCACTCACGTTTCATTCGTCCAATTCGGACGGGTCAATACGCGTAAAGCGTTCACCGCCACGTTCAGCGTTGTCTGAACATTGGTCAATGTCAACTGGGGAGGTCATCCCATAGAATCTCCGACGGGGGTAAGGAGGGTAGTGAAACTGGGAACCCATGGAAAACGATGTCGCACCGAGTAAGGACTGTGCGCAACTTTGGGAAGTAGACTAGGTATCCTTTTGAGTCTTTGGCATACCCAACAAATCGACCTTCTTCACCCTGTTCGTGAATTTTAGGCTGCTTCTCCGCGTTGGGTTTCCTTGCGGTGACAAGAGCACCAAAAGGTCGTAGATGTGAGAGGTCAGCACGACATTTCATAATGCATTCGAAAGGAGTTTTGGTTTTGTCGGAAATGGCAGAATGGGGGACGCGGTTCTTCACATGCACTCCGGAGAGGCCAGCAAATGGCCAAAACCAGTAGGAAAGGTTACCATCGACTAGCATAGCACGAATCATGTGCTCGATAGTCTGAATGGTGCGTTCTGCGACCCCGTTCTGTTGGTGTGCACCAGGCACAGGTCTTTCGTAGCTGATACCGACCTTCTTGCAGTAGGTTTTGAAGGCACCTGATACCAGTTCAGGAGCGTTGTCGATGCGAAGGAACACGACGGGGTATCCAAGATAGTGTTCCGCTGCCAGGCGGAACTCATCGAAACAGGAGATTGCTTCATCTCTGGTCTTCAGAAAGAAGATCCAGATGTAGCGGGAATAATCATCGATGAAGATGATAAAATAACGAAAGTTTCCGTAGCCGAGGGGTAGACGGCCGCAGATGTCAGAGTGAATACAAAAGAGTGGACGGTCAGCGCGTGTATTGGACCGTTTGGGAAAGGGGAGACGTTTGATGTTTGCGAGTGCGCAGACACGGCAGTTCTTGACTTCAACTGTGTCCACGGGTAGGCCTGTTGTAGCTCGCGAGAGACCTTTAACGTCTAGGTGCCCCATTAGACGGTGGTAAAACCCAACCGTTTATTAGATGCGGACTCCGTACCGGGACTGAATAGTCTCGTAATATCCGGTACCATCGACGCAATCACCGAGGCCTCTGATTGTGGGGATGTCAAAGCGTTCCTCGGATCAGAGTTTGGGGACATAACCGGCGTTACGTCCATCTTGTACAAGTCTCGCACGATGGACCCTATTGCGAAACAGGTGTTGTGCTTGTTGAGGTACGTGATCTTTCCGTTACCTGTCCTCGTACTAACACCCTTCTGGTCCAACCTTGAACCAGATATTAGGTTGCACCGCGCTGAAGGAATATGCAATACGTTGGATAGGGAGAAATTTCGGTGTGAATTGCCAATTTTTGAATGGAGAATGATAGTTCCTTTTCCTACAGCGACCGCCGACAGTTTAGAACCAAATCCGTGTACTTTGAGTGGTTCGCTTAGCAAGACGTAATCATGGAAGAACTTTTGGTCTCGAAAGATATGGCGAGTCGCCCCAGTATCATGGTTTATTGTGTTCTCTTGTGGTTCGTTCGTGTTTAGGGCTATGGCGTTTACCGTAACCTTTTTCTGACGCGTCCATAGGTTCTTCGTCTTCTATGCCATCGGTTAGGAAAGCGAATGCACCGTCGATCCTATTCAAGAGGCTATTAGACTCGTCGTTCGATACTTGGCCATAGCTAGCTGACACGGCGTCTCGACTGGGATCGCCAGTCTCATCCTCTGGGTCGGCCATTCTCGCGCTTGCGCCAACCTTCTTCAACATCTCTTTCCTCCTATCCGCAGCCCTTGTATCTGGGGAGAGGTGAATTCTCCTTGATCCTTTATACCAGTCAGGGTATTTTCCGGCACTTCCACCATTGTAAGCAAAACATTCCTCTATCGTGTGTCCGACTGGATAACCGCAGAACTCGTTTCCACAGATCTTCTTCTTCTCATTCGCTCCCGGATACGGCTTTGGTTTGACCAGTGCTTTCTATCATCTCCATAACTTCCAGTCTGCTAATGCCCCATCCAATTACTATCGTATGCACGCTGTTCAGTCGTGCAATTGATATCATCTGTGTTTACTTGAGTTGCTCACCGATGCTTCTTGTTAAACCTCTCGAAACAGGAGATGATATCACCCATTCAAATAAAGCTTCTCCACCGAATGTTGACGTTGCGTTTATTAACGGTTGTGTGATTCAACAAGTTATATTTGGGAGACTGGTTCGGAGCAACGAGAGTTTAGTATTTGTTGTACAAGTTATTCAATGGGTATCATACCTGGTTCGGAGCAACGAGAGTTAAAGGGGTCGTTGCTCTGACCCAGGTTAGTAAGTATTACTAACTCGGCATGGGCGCTTGGACACCATCCGTTAACACCCCCCTTGTCCTGCGTCCAGTTGAAGCATAGAATTCCATTGTGTATTTAGAATTCGGTGAAGTGGTTTAGTGAGCAGGTCCGCAAAGTTTCTTTGTTTGAGACATAGATCACGTCGAGTTGCCGTTTCGAGATACAATCTCGAATGAAGTGTTCGCGAATGGAGATGTGTTTCATCTTGCTGTGAGCGAGTGGATCGTGTGTGCAGGCGATCGCGCCTTGATTATTGCAAAAGAGCAATGTGGGTGACGTTGGGGAAAACCCAATTCAGCAAACAAGTTTCTGAACCATAAGATTTCGCAAGCGCAGTGAGTCAACGCAAGATATTCTGCCTCGCAGGATGATAGAGCAATGACACCTTGTTGTTTGGAACTCCACGAAAGGGGGGAGTTACCCATCATGATGAAGAATCCGGAGATGGATTTACGGGAATCTCCCATTCCCCAGTCGGAGTCGGATAGAGCACGAATAGTCAGGTAAGTGATACTAGATGTTCCCAAGTTGAGGGAATAGCGTGGTGTCCCCTTTAGGTATCAGAGTAGGTGTTTAGCAGCGGAGATGTGTGAAGGACCAAAGTTGACCATATATCCAGCTAGTTCCCGTACGGTATAGCTAATATCAGGTCTGGAACAGTTGGAAAGGTACATACACTTCCCCACAACTGCGCCGTATTGGGAAATTTTCTACCATTTTCTGTTCTTCAGGCGAGAGCGGTGTTGTTTGTGGGGAGAGGCGTTTGCCTGGGTCCATTGGTGTGTGTACTGGGTTGCAATTCTCGTATCCGAATTCGCGGAGGATGGATTGGGTGTACCGGTATTGGTCAATCGAGATAGAACGCGCAGCTCGGTCTCGTGAGATACCACAACCGAGGTGAAAAGAAGGTTCGCCATTGTTCGTAATCTCGAACAGAGCGTAAGTTGGTCCATAAAAAGTCTGATTCCTTCACGGAGGAGGAGGCGATGAGCATGTCGTTGACGCTGTGGGTATTTATGTGCGTTCACCATCTAGTACTCGGATGTACATGCTCCAGTCAGATTCTAGCCGTTTTGAAACCAATTGACTCCAGTCTCGAGTTAAGTTCTCGGTACCATTGTCTGCCAGACTGTTTCAGTCCGTATAATCCTTTCCGTAACCTCCAATAGCCAGATCCAGCGATGTGGGGCTTCTTCATGTAGATTTTCTTCGTCGAGGGACCGTTCAGGTAAGCGGTCTTGATGTCGATTTGACGGAGTTCCATGTGTGTTCGGTGGTGAGAGCAAGGATAGTTCGCATCGACTCCCAGCAGGCGACGGGAGCGAAAGTGTAGGTAAAGTCCTGTCCAGGGATTTGTGTAAAGCCCTTTGTGACAAGTCTGGCTTTGAAACGAGAGATGAGTCCCTCCTTGTCGCGTTTGATGTGTAAGACCCATTTTGACCCTACGGCTTTCCTTCCTTGAGGTATCTTGTCAACTTCTGTGCACTGGGTCATTTTCCCTTTAGCACACCCAGGACATATTTCTTTATCCTGGAATATTTATCTTAGGAAAACCACATGTTGCCTCTAATGCATGTTGCAGCACATCCTTAAAAGGGTGGCCAAAGCAACAATGCCAAGTGTCATAATCCAAGGTTTTCTTAGGAAGCATCATTTTTTAAAATGGTTTTGGCCTATAGAGCCATATTTATTTTTTAACAACATATTATGTAGATTTTTTCGGCTCAGGTATGATATATCTGAGTCAGGGACACTCAAATACTTGTTACAAAAAAATTCCAGGGTCAAGTAGTGCTCTGCAAGCAAAAATATCACATGTTTTGCTTCTGGGTCTGTTTTGCTTCCAGGTTTGCTTCTGTACTTATTAAAAAAAACAATACTTAAATTAGTGCTCTCGAAGAGAAGCTTGCCCAAAGATTGAATTTGTACCGTAGCGGATTTTCTTTGCACAGAATCCCTTAGTAAAAGGCGAGGGGATTTTTTGTTTGTAGAAAATCCTGGCACTATAATCAGTGCATCGAGAAAGGTCCTGACAGGATTAGGATTGTAGACAGGTTACAAGTGCACATGTGCAGATGGGCGCTTGTCACACCTCACGCTAAGTGAGTTCTTCAATTGACTTACATTGCTTTTATACTGCAGATCCTAACGCTTGTGCGTAGGAAACCAACGTTCCTAAACAGCCATGACTTTACAATCTCCAAAAGTCATTGGCTCTCTCGCAAAATGCAAGATTGAGGAGGCTCAAGTCATTGTAAGTTGGATTCAACTTTACAAGAACAACGGTACTGATACAACACAAATTCACAATATCTCATTCACTTTGGGAGCACAGATTTACTACTGTATAATTACGACCTAAAGCTCCCGTAACCATAACACGGTCCCTGGGAACTTGGTCATTTTGAAAATCGTAACACATAACAGGGTTCAAGGAACTTTGAATTTTGCAAAATAGTAACTCAAAATTCCAAAAAATTGCGCCAAAATGCCCAAATAACACCAGAAAAATTTTCCGTAATGCTAATTTTTGGCCTGAGAACTCTACTTTTTGAAGTTCTCACCGTACCCAGGCACTTTAGGTTGTAATTATACAGTAAACCTGATCAACAGAATTATGCAGAGATTACAGAATGAATAGTACAGGACAGCGCAAAACTTGAGTCCAAATGATGAAATGAGATTGCTATGAGCCAGCTTGCCAGTGACTAGTGTTGCTGAGCCAAGCCGCCAGCTGCATTATGATTTATCCATCCAGCTTGCAATGGCTTATGAGCAATAATGAAGAAAAGAGCAAAGGTCAATGATCCCAAGGTGCTCTGAGGTACTCTAGAGCCCTCATTGAATCTCCCTACCACCAGAGCGGTGAGACAAACATGCTCATCAATGAGCAAAACGCCGTCGACATCGTCAAGGGACCAATTAGCACCCATCATGTCAAACTTTACATTTTAATAGCGACGAGCGCGAAAGTGATCCATTTCAAGTTCTTTCACCATGTACATAGTGGAGAGGTAGATACAGTACCATCTAAACCCACCATTCCTTCTCTGGCAAGGTTTTTTTTGTACGGGCTTCAGATGGCTTGGCTAGAGATTTTCAAGCCGAGCCGTGGCACCCAACGGCACCACTGGCACTAGTGGTGACCGGCCCTCTAGAGGATCGGTATAATTCGTAAATCCTTGTAAGGATTCTCGAATTTATTCCGACATCCTCTAGAAGGCACTGCTTTAGGCATAGCTATGAGCACAAGTTGTGATGTTGTAAAGTAAATCATCACTTACATAGTGTCCTCTGATACTTTCCGAAAATGAGATGAGTGCAGGCGCGAGTGCGCTAGCACTGTGTTACTCCAGGGCGTAGGAGTAGTTTAGATTTGGACAATGAGGATGAATTAAAAACTCACCTCATAGGTAACCTGATTCTGATCCACTGGCAAACACCTTCTGATATTACCCTTTGAGTCCTTATTCAAAGGATCATCCAGCTTCGCACTAACACATCAATATTCTGTAATATATCGTCCACTTTCGAAATTATTGAGCGCTCATTGGGGTAGTCTGTATAGTCGAATGAATGTACTGCAATCCCGAAACTGATCCTCTGAGATTGATAATGGGCGTTTCAGCGTGTACGGCACAAAACGTCAGTGGATGCAATAGGCCAGTTGTTGTCTCAAAGCAAGCAGGCACCGTGCCCTTTGGGCGAAGTGAAATGAACATCCACCCAGTTGCACATGCTGGGGAGGTCGATTTCCATATTTAGACAATTAAACTCTAGATGACAGTCGATCGACACCTTGAACTCCTTACACACTCATGCCGATCGACTGTCTAGAGTTTGATTTTCTATATATGTAAATCAACCTCCCCAACATGTGGCAACTGAGTGAATATCATTTCCCTTCGCCCCAAGGGCACACTCCTGGAAGCATGCTTGCTTTTAAAAGCGGATGGGTGTTTTGACCAGTGCTTTCTATCATCTCCATAACTTCCAGTCTGCTAATGCCCCATCCAATTACTATTGTATGCACGCTGTTCAGTCGTGCAATTGATATCATCTGTGTTTACTTGAGTTGCTCACCGATGCTTCTTGTTGAACCTCTCGAAACAGGAGATGATATCACCCATTCAAATAAAGCTTCTCCACCGAATGTTGACATTGCTGTTCCTGCTGTAAGCTCTGCTATCGCATGATCCATTCTAACTATATCTTTGATCGCAGGAAATGGGGGTTATACCAAGTACTACCGTCCAGGAACCAGCAAATGCCGCCGTAACAGAGAGCGGAACAGACAACTCTGTAGACGGTCAGGAAACGGAGGTCATACCAAGTACTACAGTCCTCAACAAAGTCCCTTCACCAACAAGTGCCACTGTTACAATTGGTAGAGGGAGCTTCAATACTGTAGACGAACAGTTGCGAGATATAATTCTTGCGGGTGTGTTTTATTACTTGATTCCAATTGTGTTCTGATAATCATTCAAAATTAGATGAAGATGTACCTGAATGGACTCTCAAAGTACGGGTTCCAATAAACCTCCCATCATCCGAACTACCCACTGCACTTGACAACTTTGGTCAATTTATGGTTGCCCAGATGAGGGAGCAGCCAGTCCCCAGTGCAGATTCAGTGATGACTGCCATACTCGTTTATAAAGAAATTCTCCTACATCCTTCCACCAATGCCTCTCAGCATCTTGGAGCACTATGGAATCTAAGTGCTCTCTATCAGAATTACTTCCATTGTTCGAGGCAGGCACGCAACTTGGAAAAGAGCGTACAGTTTTTGTGGGAGTACACGAGTATCTCAGGAGCTGGGAAGGAAGATAAAATTCTTCATATTCGAAACCTCGCTGTCAGCATGGTCAGACCTGGGTGTTTTGAAACCCATGCACCAGAGTACTTGGATCAAGCAATCATCTTATACTCAGAGGTACTGACATTTCTGAAAGAGCGTTTTTATACAGTGTTGGAGTCCGCCTCTTCCAAAGATCTCTCTTCCCTAAGTCCCACTGAAACTGTTGGTGCAATGGCAGATTCAGCTACCGATCCAGCTTACACGCTTGATGAGCTAGCTTACTGCCATAAACAACAGTTCAGCATATACCGCAAAGTTGAAGACATTGATGCATGTATTCAACTTATTCATGAGCACATGGGTATCTGCAATCGTTGCAAAACGCAGAACGTAGAGTGTCGACATGTATGGGGAAATCTTGCTGATGCCTACACCCATTGCTTTACAGAGCTCAGAATCAAGGGGGATCTCGATGAAGCTATTCGCCTGTTTCAACAGTGTTTGAATGGCTGGAGGGATGATTCATCTGTAGATGCGCAAGGCCAACAGTGGCACGCGAACCTTGCCAATGTTCTCACCATACGCTTCACCTTGCTACTCGATCGAGGTGACCTCGATGAGGCTATAAAAATTGGGAGAGAAGCATTGTCAATTTTTAAGCCTGGCGACAAACATTATAACGCTTCTCGGTATCACCTCGGAAGCTCATTAATGATTCGTTTCAATTTCTTTGGGCTAGATGAAGACCTGGAAGAAAGCATCGATAGATACTGAAGCCTTGGCGCATCATATGCTGGCCAGAATTTAGCTTCTGCACTTGAACAACGATTCAAAAAGGATGGGAATCCAAATGACTGGAATGAGTCTTTGGAGTTGCTCATGCAGGAGCTAGACAGTCGCAAGCCGGGACACCCTCTTCGTCCTGGCACATTGTCACAAATTGCTATGCTCTATATTATGCAGGGTGCACCAGAGTACAATCTATTCAAAGCACTGGAATATAGATTGGAAGCTCTTAAAGATAATAATGCCACTCCTCAGTCACGATTAGGCAATAGTGCTTGGATGTTTAACCATATCCAAGATATCAAAACTCTAGATGATTCCACACGTACCCTGTTCATTGAAGTACTTGTTGCTACAATGCGTCTATTACCACTTGCCGCGAGCTTTAGCATGAATGCTGATTCTCGCCTTAATGTACTTCGCAGGGAAGATGAAGTCGTTGTACAAGCTGCCTCCCAAGCTCTCCTCCTCAATCAAACAAGTCTAGCTCTTGAGTTGGTGGAGGAAGGACGTGCCATCTTTTGTACACAGGCACTGCGTTTACGCTCCAGGTTTGAAACTGTCCCCGAACCCCTTCGCTCTCATCTTGTTCAGCAAGCTCACAGCTGGAAAGAGGCAGTTTTACCCAGATCAACTCCCTCAGTACCAAAGCCCAGATTGATGCGCATGCTGCATATATGCGGCATTTAGATAAGGAATTCAATGAATCGCTTGAAGAACTGGTCAAAATTCCAGGTTTCGAGCGATTCATGTTGAGCAGAACTTCAACAGAGCTTTTGAAAGCTGCCAAACAAGGCTCTGTTGTTGTTCTCATTGGGACTGAAGCATCTTGCGATGCTATACTCGTTAGCCAGGAAGGTTCCATTGAGCGGCTCAGTTTGTCTGTCACACCTCGGCAGCTAGACCGTTTGGCACAATCACTCGGATTCGCGTCTCAACAAGCCAGAAATGATTACTTGAAGTTGCACGAAACACAGAAAAATGAACAAGTCACGGATCGGAATGTCCCCAGGCAGGAAGAAAGAAAGTCACGTATTTATAGGAAGGGTGGTGGAGATGGAACAGAAGAGCTACTAAGATTTCTTTGGAAAGAAGTCGTGAAGCCAGTAATAAATGCACTGAAACTGCAGGTCAGACTCTCATCTAAGCTAAATGTACCATGCTTATACTTCAAATCTAAATTAGCGGTCGGAAGGATTTGCTCGTCCTCGTCTCTGGTGGTGCCCTACAGGGTCCTTTTCATTTGTTCCTATTCATGCTGCTGGTGAGTTTAGGGACGGAGGTGAATGTTGTTCAGACTATGTAGTCTCGTCTTATGCACCCACTCTTCGGTCTTTGATTGATTCAAGACACTCACTCCAAAGAATAGCTCGAAATGACATGCGTCTTCTACTAGCCGCTGTACCAAAAGGTTACATAGGCAACATCTTACCAAGTACTGACGAGGAGGTTAAGGTCATTGGTAAATGGATTCCTCCAAGCGCTATAGTACCGCTGTCTTCCTCAGAGGATGTTGACTTGCCTCGTGACGGCGTTACTATGCAAACGATGCTCGATAACATACCGAAGGCCACAATCCTTCACTTGGCCTGCCATGGCACCCAAGATACAACTAACCCACTCGAGAGTGGCTTCATCATGAGAGACAAGCTTCTCACTATATCTCAGCTCATGTCTCTTTCCCATCCTAATGCATTCCTGGCCTTCTTAAGCGCATGCGAGACGGCAAAGGGTGACAAAAACCAGCCTGATCAAACAGTTCACCTTGCAGCTGCAATGCTGTTTGCTGGATTCAAGAGCATTGTCGCGACGATGTGGTACGTAATTCACACTTACAAACACTTATTGAATTTGATATCATCTTCATTCTAGGTCAATGAATGACCAAGATGGACCTACGGTGGCAGATGCAGTTTATGGTCAACTCTTCGCTGGGGACTCAGAGTATCTGAACCCGAATGATATCCCTTATGCCGTAGATGCTGCAGTACTAAAGCTCAAGCAAGCTGGCATCCCGCCTGTGCGATGGGCACCCTACATTCACATTGGCATTTGAACTCCGGTAGGATATACAATGATCCATGAATAGTTTATAGAGGTACAACTTACATATTCATGTGTTGCTCAGAGCAAATGCCATTGACTACCGTAGCTCTATATCCAAAGATCCTATGTAGAAAATTCCCAGTCCATTCTCCACCTAGATGGAAAAGCGATTGAGTGGAGGGAAGTTCTTCGACCGGACGAGTCCTACTTTGTAAACTTGTGTCCCACTTCCGATAAAATGAGCGTGAGTCGCGACTTCGGTACAGTAAATAATCACTTACATAGTGTCCTCTGATACTGGGAATCAATGACCACAGGTGCGAGTGCGCTAGGTAAGGCTATACTAAACCACGGATCCTCATGATCTCGGGAAGAATCTTCCTGGTAGACGTGGGACTCGGGTAGCTCCAACTCTGAACGATAACCGTGCGGCCGCAGACGTACGCTGAGTTGGCGTAATGAAGGGAGGTGCGAGAGAGAATCAAGTTCCACTGGCAGGCGAACTGGTAACTCGAGTAGCAAATTTGAGTCTTCTGGAGCAACACAAGTGAAACTAATCAGAGAAATTTCACTGTTGAAGCTTTCAAGATATGGAAGAAGGAAAGACGCCACATCGAGTATATTGTAGCGGGAGACAAGCTGAGCGAATTCAGTACGATTGCATTGCATAGCCTTTTGATATCCTACGATTCCTAGTATATCTTCAAAGTCACCAGTAAGCAACTGAAATCGGGAGTCAAACATGATAACAACTTGGATTCCCGGAGAGAGATTGCAAGAGAGCCGAAAGGAAAGTTTCGCTTGGATCTGACCGACCAGGGCTGTCGGATGAGATCTTTTCGAGCAGGTAGTCTGAAGGGTTAGGTGCTTCAGTGATTCAAGACAGCTGGACACAAAGCTCTAGTGATGCAACGTCGAAATATGCAGGCGCAATACCGCCTGGAGAGTTTTGGGAAGACGAAACCAGTCGGAATGCGTCGCCGAATGGCGCTAAGGTCGCTTTAGAGAGCCACCGTGTTCGAAGACGATCATCGCAATCGTTCTTGCTTCTTCTGATAATATCGACCCAGAAAGGACACATTTGACTCCTTGGTTGTATGATAAAGGTAGGAAAATAATGTTTACGCCCTCTGCGTAAGGCTCACAGCTGCTGCAGCAAGCTCCGGTTTCTAAAATAACGTACAAGTTGAAGTTCGCTGGCGCCCACGCGCGCGCTTTGGTCAGCGCCAAATTCACTTTGACTCTTGCCTCTTTCCCTCATCACAATGGACGGTCGCGCTCCTCGGTAAGATTCAATGATTCCCCAATTATTTGCACTATTCTAATGGCCTTCCAGAATCAAAAACCGCGCACCGGCCGCGATCCAGGTACGTCCAAGCTCGCTTCTTCTCTTCAAATTCTAGCTAACCAAGTTGTAGATCACCGCTGAACAACTTCTGAGAGAGGTGCCTTTGCCAATTATCGTCTCATCAGTTCATACTGAACTTCTTCCTAGGCCCAAGAACGTCAA
This sequence comes from Gymnopus androsaceus JB14, assembly GCA_009733575.1. NCBI lineage: Eukaryota > Fungi > Basidiomycota > Agaricomycetes > Agaricales > Omphalotaceae > Gymnopus > Gymnopus androsaceus. The sequence continues at coordinate 97,728 of ML769592.1, forward strand.
GAAAGTGCCTTCCGGGCTCCCAAGCAACGAGTCGAAGACTTTGAAGAACTTAATGAATACCGAGGAAGGAAGCGAAAAGAATTCGAGGAACGTATCAGGAGAACAAGAGGAAGCATGTGCGTTGCTATTAACTTTTTAATTCCATTCATATGCTCACATAGATATTAGAAAAGAATGGCTACAGTACGCCAACTGGGAGGTACGCAAGCACTGGTTCGCTTTGGTCTTGTCAGACTTTGAACGATTCTCCAGGCTTCGCAAAATGAATTTGCGCGTTCTCCGCTCCGTCTATGAACGTGCTCTAGACGTCGACCCTCGAAGTATCCAACTATGGCTCAGTTATACAGAAATGGAACTCAAAAACCGTAATGTTCAGCATTCCCGCAATCTTTTTGATCGAGCCGTAACTTTGCTACCTCGAGTCGACCAGCTGTGGTACAAGTATGTCTACCTCGAAGAGCTCTTGCAAAACGTTCCTGGTGCACGACAGGTGTTCGAGCGTTGGATGCAGTGGGAGCCCGATGACAAGGCATGGCAGGCGTATATCAAAATGGAGGAGCGGTATGGTGAGATGGATCGAGCGAGTGCGATATATGAGAGGTGGATCGCTGTGCGTCCAGATCCGAGAGTGTGGGTCAAGTGGGGAAAATTCGAGGAGGAACGGCAGAGACTGGACAAAGCTCGAGAAGTTTTCCAGACTGCCTTGGACTTTTACGGTGATGATGAGGAACAGGTGGAGAAAGCTCAGGCTGTCTTCAGTGCGTTTGCGAAGATGGAGACACGGTTGAAGGAATATGAGCGCGCGAGAGTCATCTACAAGGTATGTTGCATCTCTCTTTTTCGCTTTCGTATTGCTTACACTGCTACAGTTTGCACTAGCACGGATACCTCGATCTAAATCTGCCGGATTGTACGCGTCCTACACAAAGTTCGAGAAGCAATTTGGCACTCGGACGACGCTGGAGACGACGGTTTTGGGCAAACGACGAATCCAATACGAGGAGGAGCTTTCGCACGACGGTAGAAATTATGATGTTTGGTTCGACTATGCTCGACTGGAAGAGGGTGCTTTTAGGGACCTTCGGGGCGAGGGAGCCACGGCAGACGAAGAGGAAGCTGCAATGGGACGGGTAAGGGAAGTTTATGAGCGAGCTGTAGCTCAGGTCCCTCCTGGAGGAGAAAAGCGCCATTGGAGAAGATACATCTTTTTATGGTTAGATTATGCGCTTTTTGAGGAGATCGAAACCAAGGTATGTGTTTGTTCATTTTCACTTTACCGCTGTTCAACGACCACATAGGACTATGAACGGGCCCGTCAAATATACCAAACCGCAGTAACCCTTGTTCCTCACAAAACTTTCACCTTTGCCAAACTCTGGATCATGTTCGCAAGGTTCGAAGTCAGACGTCTAGATCTTCCAGCAGCAAGAAAGATCCTGGGATCTGCGATTGGCCTGTGTCCCAAAGAGAAACTCTTCAAGGGCTACATTGAACTAGAGACGGATGTGCGTATCTCATGTTGTATATGTTCGAATATCTCACTGATTTTATCTATCATTAGCTACGTGAGTTTGACCGCGTCCGAAAACTCTACGAAAAATATCTCGAGGTTCGTTTCCTTTCCATCCCGCGTTCACATCGAAGCTCACTTAACCCTAGTTCGACCCCGCCAATGCCTCCGCTTGGATCAAATACGCCGAAATTGAATCCCAGCTGGAAGACTTTGCTCGTACTCGTGCAATATTCGAGCTCGGAATCTCCCAACCGACTCTTTCCATGCCAGAGCTTCTTTGGAAGGCGTATATTGACTTTGAAATCGAGGAAGGCGAGCGAGATACCGCTAGATCTCTATATCGAGCGGCTCATCTCTCTCAGCGGACACGTCAAAGTATGGATATCGATATGCTCTATTCGAAGCAGAGCCGATTGCTCTTCCTCGGGCTATGCGAGAAGAAGAGGAAGAGGAGGACGAGGAGGCTGAGCAAAGAATGGTTGCTGGGGACCCCGACCGTGCCAGGCAGGTGTTTGATCGTGCGTATAAGGAGTTGAAGAAAAAGGGCTTTGAAAGACGAGGTATGTGTTGATGATATCTTTTCTATTGTTTGTTTCTCTTGTATTGACAGTGTCCTTTAGCGTGTCGCTCTTCTCGAAGTATGGAAAACCTTCGAGGAGACTCATGGTACTTCGACGACGCCGCCAAAGTAAACCGCTATGATGCCGATTGTCAGCAAGAAGAGACACGTAGACCAAGAAACCGGTCAAATGGTTGAAGGTACGACAACATTTCTTTTTCTCCTTAGCTCAGTCCTCGTTTGCTAAAACCTTGCTTTCTTAGACTGGGAACTTGTCTTTGAGGATGACGAACGCGAAAACAACCCAACGACATTCAAATTCCTACAGATGGCTCATGCCTGGAAAAACAACCGCAGCAAAGATGCTTCGAAATCCGTTTTAGCCTGCATCTACTGCTACTGCTACTACATCGACGGCAAGCATGGAGATGAGGATGCTACTAGTGATGTGGCAAGCTCACATGGAGGAGACTAGGGTTATTCAAAATGTATCCCATCATCGAGCGGATGTAGAGTATATATTTCTGTTGTAAACCAAAGAAAATCTCAGTCTCGTCTTCTTTCAAGTATTTTGGAAGCTACTAGGGCAGTTACGATCAGCTTCGACTCTTTCATATCAAGAGGTACTATAGCTAGTGTAGACGGTTTTCAAACTACCAAAAAAGCATATGGAATGTTGAATTCGCCGCCACAATCGTAAGCAACATCGTCTTGGAATAATTTAAAACGATGTAGCATGGGACCCAAGGGGGATCCGATCACTGAATTTCCGTTTCCGTCTGGTCCGTATGCTCGTGTTGGTGTCAAGCGCTTAAAACTTTCAGAGTGAGAAACATTAATGTCGCCTTAACTTTCAGCTCACGACATCATTAAAAAATATGAGCTGGTATGATTATTGAAGTATGCTCTACTGTATTTGAGAGTCTTTATTCAGAATTTCATTCGGAATTGAGAGAATCGCAAGCGAAGAACTAAATCTGATAGGGTTAGGATTACTTCAACACGTGCGCGCGCTTGCAATTTTTCCTCTTCCGTCTTCCAGTTGAGCTGCGACACTGTCGTGGCAGCGTTGTTCATCCTAGAGCGCTACTTCCTGGGAGTTCAAGCTGCATCTGGCTCCTTGGTTCTTGAATCTCACTCCTTGAAAACCATTTACATTCACATTCGGGTTCAACACTCTGTATCTAATTAGTTTAAATTTTCTTGTTATTAGTACAGAACCAGTCTAATATCACTTTTTCGGTCATTTGTACAATAGACAATGTGTGTCCGCAAGCTGGAGAAGTTAGAAACTAACTAGACACAAAGAAAAAGCTTGCGGAGAGCACTAGTAATCAGTATGACATGATGCATTTCCTTATTTGGGATCATCATCATCCTTGTGTTAAACTTTCAGGGACGATTTCAGTAATTCTATTTTCGGATCCCCCTTGATGGGACCTGTTACCTGTCCGAATCTTTTCCTACTCTCATATTGTCATTGACATTGGCCAGAAGAACACGATCCTTCCCTAAAATGACCACTGCTCGAGCGTGAAGTTTCTTTTGGCACCATCATCTAGCAACGAGCTAACATGTTGATCAAGACTTTAGCCCTTGTTCTGGGCGCCAGCTCTCTAGCTTCAGCAGCCATTAATGCTTAGTACAAACACAAGTATGTTCACCTGATTTCACTTCCCGGGAAGTTTCAGACCTAATACACCTCGCAAAAGCACTCCTTCCCTTCTCATTTGCTCCTCTGCCGCTGGGTAGCGTAAAAGTGAATGGGTGGCTTCAGGCAGAGCTCGAGATGGAAGGCAATGGCCTTGCCGGTCATATACATGACTTTGACCCCGACATCACAGAAGGGACTTGGATTGGAGGGGACTATCCTTCATACTCTGACCTTAACGAAGCAATCCCTTACTGGTTCAACGCACTCGTTCCTTTAGCATACTGTATAATTACAACCAATAGTTCCCGATAACCATAACACCGGCCCTGGGAACTTGGTCATTTTGGAAATCATAACGCATAACGGGGGCCAATTTTTCGGTGCCCTTGCCTATTATGGTAAGTTTTTCCGCGCTTGCCGCTATACCATGTATAGTAAGAGAACTTATACTTTTTTGAAGTTCCTGCGTAACGCATGAAACCCAGGAACTATTGGTCATAATTATACAGTATACATTAGATGATGAACTTCTCATGGTGCAGGTACACCAGATCGCTAGCTCTATCATTGCCAACCAACTTGATGATGGATGGATTGGACCCGAAACAGACCCTAACACGCGTACATTCTGGGCCCGCTATCCAGTTTCATTGGGATTCATGAATCTTGTCAATGCTAATTCAACCTGAGAGGAACCTGTGGTGAACATGTTTGGCAAGTTTATGGAATACTTATACTACTTACATGCTTGTCAGCCTACAGAACAACTACACGGACTATTGGTATCTGGAAGATGATGAGCTGCAGCCGGAAGACTTTACACAGTGGGGCCCTGTTGAACCCAAAGTGAGCAGTGACACCCTCCTGTAGGCCAATGTGATGCGTGACTGAACTTTTGGTCAAAACAGTACAGTATGCCAAATAAGTAAAAAAGGAGTATTTCATGAAATCTGTTCATCAGCAAAACCTGGATAATTGTCATAGCTGTTATAGCAAGCCATAGCAGCCATAGAACTATGAACTGCTATGAATTGCTATGGGTAGCTATGAGTTACTATGGACTTCACAGATTATATTGCCCATTGACAGATGTCATGCTCTATAGCAATTCATAGCAGCCCATAGCAGCTCATAGCTCTGGATAGATGGGGACCTTGCTATGGGTGCTATGAGCGCTATGAGTGCTGGATAGCACTATCCAGTGCTATCCAGTTCACCCAGGTTTTGCTGATGTTGTTGTGACTTGTTGATTTCCTTCAGAATGAAGAGGGGGAAATGACCACAAGCAGTGAGGGCAGCAGCTTTGTAAGTGCCCAAACTTTAGATTAAGTATATCAGAAGAGTACATTCTGGCAGGGGGTTGAGTACTATTACTTAGTGGTCCAGTAAGGCAAATTTTCGAAGTTAGAACCCTATACTGTGTCATTTTGATCAGTTCAGCAGCACGTGACATAAGCACCCATATTTTTAATTCAAAAAAAATCCCAAAATTCAAAAGAAAAATAATGGCGAGGTTTTTGGAAAATGGCTGTGACCTGTGACTGCCGAACTGATTGAAATGACACAGTAAGTAAGTATTGTATAGTTTCAAATTTAAGTTCACTAAGTGTTACACATTACACCTTTGACCTATTCATAATTCAGTTCAGAGTTCAGCCACCACCAGGTGGCATCATGAACTTGAACTCAGTTCAGTTTATAGTGACCAGTGTAGCTGGCCTGGCTGGCCACCAAATTAGGCCTATAAAAACCCAAACATGAGTGTTCAGAGGCCAATATTATGCATTAAGAAGATAGAAGCATCAGCAAAACCTGGGTGAACTGGATAGCACTGGACAGCGCTATTCAGCACTCATAGCACCCATAGCAAGATTCCCATCTATCCAGAGCTATGGGCTGCTATGGATTGCTATAGAGCATGACATCTGTCAACAGGCAATGTAATTTGGGAAGTCCATAGTAGCTCATAGCTACCCATAGCAGTTCATAGCAGTTCATAGTTCTATGGCTGCTATGGCTTGCTATGGCTTGCTATAACAGCTATGGCAATTATCCAGGTTTTGCTGATGAAATCACTCCAGTTCAGTACCCACATTACTTACACATTACTGAAGCTAAATTCAAAACAATACAGTATGCCATGTGTTGGGTGGGAGTCGACATTACACATGAAGCAGGATGTGAAGTTCACAATTTCTATGATCTCAATGTATTGTCAGGCCCAGTGAACCAATGAAATTCCACTTTTGGTTGTCTAATCTGTCCAAGCTGTAATGCATCACTATGGGTGAACTCTACTCAAAATGATACCTAACCATGAAAAGACTTGAAATGTAAGGCTCAGGTACCTAATGCCATCTAGTACTACAATAGTAGTGGCAGAGTGTGAATAGGCAGTAGTAATTGTCACTTTCAAAATTAAGCAAGAACATAAATATCTGAAAAAACAAAAAGCAAAGTCACACTTCAAAATGTGTGACAGGGTTGCTGAATAGCACTTCCAGAGGGTTGTCCATTGAGGGGGGTTGTTGTCAAGCAAGGGAGTTGTCAAATAGAATGATCCCTGGTGCAGGCTTCAAAAGTTTTGGAGTTGTTCATTGTTAAACATCCAATGATAGCTTGATTGATATGGGCCATGGCAATGAATGCAGTGAATTGGATGTTCACCTACCACGGATCTGCTTCAGGAACTATTCTTGCTGATGAGATCCTTGAGGGTCTGGATCCCTGGAGTGGGTGAGCTTCAAGTTTGAACAACTCTGCTTTGTTTTATTGAGCTCACTTTGCCTATAGTTCCAAAACCTGTACCACCATTGAGACAATGTATTCATTGAGCTACCTATACCAGTCTCTCAACATAGGATACTTCACAGATCACGCAGAGCTCTTGACATACAATGCAATGTTTGCTCATTGACTGCAGATTGGTGGGGCCATCATTATATGGCTGAGCCTAATCAGCTATACTGGCAAGAACTCTCTGAATTGCCCGTTTGGAACATCAACTTGGTTGGTCAAACCTTTAGTCTACAGCCCAACTATCCCTGTTGTCAATTTAACCACCCACAAGAGCTTCCCAAGTTTGTCATGGCCTCATGTGCTACCACTGTTGATGGGAACAGTTTAGTTCATGCCCTACTAGTGTGGAAGGGCTACCTGCTCGCCAGGTAGAATTCCGCAATACAACCTTCTTTGGTTCCAGTCCACACCGGACATTCAATTCTCCAACCTTGCTTCTATCACTTCCTTATTGATTTGTTTGTACTTAATTTGATAAATGCATACAAAAAATTATTTTATTCATTTATTCATTCTTTTTATCAATACTTACAAGTGATATGATTCTGGGGAGGTGAAGACAATGTACTGGGCCTATTCCCAGCGTGTCTTATGCATGGGAAACGTGGTCTAGGCATGTATGCACTTTGATTTGTGGTTTCTATTGCAGGGACACAATCCAGAGTCTAATCCAATGCAGATAGGGATCAAATTTGTAAGTATTTATTATTTTACATTTTGTACCAAATTCCGAGTATAAAGGACTTCACATCCAAACAAATATGTATGTTCTTCCTGTCCCAAACCACCAACGAGTAGTAAGCTCAACGTAGCTGCTGGGCTTGTCTTTGTTGTGAATTTTGAGCTCATTCTCCGTTTATCACACCAATCAATCCATTTGATCATCTACGGCTACTCGGACTGTCACATCCAGTAGTTCTTTTTACTCATTCTCATTGTCTATCTACGTGGACATTGATTCTGTACCAATAGACCTCTCTGGCTGGCTCCATTACCTCCAATACCCCTTCACTCTTGGTCCAGGTGCCTGTAGACACCTCCGGCCATCCCGATTCACCCCTTGACGTGTCTCTCTCCTCACAACTGCTTAGTCTTGGTTCCCCTGTGAACCAAACTCCCCCTCTACACTAGGACCAACCAGGGTCTCCACAACTCTTAGCAGTGGTCAGGTCAATGTGTCCTGTGATACTTCATATCCTGTTGGTGACACAATCACCTACAATATCCAAGCCAATGGAGCTTTTGATTTCTATGTGCAAGTACCTGGTTGGTATGACAGCTTATCTTCCAGTAGCCTTCTCCATCAATTCTGGCCAGTCCTCTACCTTGTCTCCAGATCCCCAGTCAGACTTGCACCAGTTGAGCATCCAGGCTGGCCAGACAACAGCCATGTATACACTTGGGTCACAAATCAGCATAGAGACTTGGTGCTATGATACTATTGCTGTTCATTGTGGTCCCCTGCTCTATGCTCTTGAAATAAACTTGACCGAAATCACTTCCCCTCCTAATTCATGGAACAACAACGCTGCTGTTGTGTCATTTTCCGTGCCTGCTGAATGCAAAGATTTTCATTTTGCCAATAGCATGGGATTATGTGATTGCAAAACACAACTATCCAATGTGTTCTTGACACAAAGTCAATGCTTTGTGTCATAATGGTTGTGGTCCCTGTTGCAAAGTCTGCTGCTTGACCCTCAGTAGATGTTCTACCTCTGGTCATTCTCTGGATCCATCACCCAATAATCTACATCCACATTCTCCTTGCAACTCCCAGATTTCTCTCCCCCACTTCTCTTTCCGAATGCCTGTCCCCGATTGTGAACAATCCATTTCCTCTATGCTTTTCAAGTGTCACTTGTGGAGTTTGCGTGTTGGTCATCTTAATGTCATGACTGACAATGACATGATATGGATTGTACCTTGTCCTCGAGTCCCACCGGAATTAGCACTCATTAATTGTACCTTGGAGGAACTTGAAGCCAATGAACCAGACTGGGACATGCCCTGGCACTGCAACAATTCAATGACCTGATCTTCTGCATCTTCATCTGTATCTCCAGTGAAGAAGCAAGCTTGGGCAACATCTTCATCTTTGTCTCGGTCACTTCCATCCTCACCATTGCCTTCGTCATCAGGTCCATGCTCCCACTTCTCTCCACCACCTGCCATACCCTTTCCAGTATTGCCTTGGCCTTCGGGTCTAACTGTTGCTGATGTATCAGATGCCTTCCATCAAATCTTTGATGATGAATCTCCTTCTCTTTCACCATGATGCCGGCGCTTTGAAATACAGTTCAGTGAAGAGTGGAATCCCAATGTGTTTTATCTGCATTACAACCTATGGAAGGTGTTTTCCAAGGACAATTTAAAGGCAGGAAAGTCCTTGGATTGGGTCCCGTATGTGCAGTCCTGCAATTTTGCATCGTAGATTCTGCATTGTAGCTTGTTATGCCTGTGTTTGCATGTTGCGCATTGTTTAATTTGTACCATTTGTTCCAATACATAGATTTGTACATTGTTTATTATTGTCATTTGTAGCCTGGTCTAGTTTGTACTGTAGAGTACTGGTAGATATTACCATAGTAAAGAGTAATAGACGCCCTTTAGTACTTAGACACTCAAACTGATGAGTCAAAAAAAGCGTGATTATAAATATGAATGCTGCATGACACGTGACCTTACACTGTGACTATGGTCACTGTATGCGTCAACTGGAAGTGACAGGGTATGTCTTTGCAGCACACAGATGGTGAAGCTGGTTCCGTATGGTGGTGGAAAGACACGAATCAGAGATATACCACCAGGTACTGCTTGTTCAGTTTTATTGTTGCAAATGAAACTAATGAATCAAAGGATCTCAAGTATTTATGATGTACCAACTCACTCTGTAACCATTTATGAAGGCGATTTAAAAAATAAAAATATTGAACTCAAAGCTGCCATACATCCAAACGCACCAAGTCACATGAGTGTAAGGATGGACAGGGGTTAGCTCCTGGGTTGAAAAGGCCCTAACCTCACCCCTACTCTCCATACCCCTACCCTTCAAACCAGCAGTTCCTACTAAGGGTTTTGGACAGAATGACATGCCACTCATGAGACTTTCAAGAAAATAGAAGTAATCACACTCAAAAATATCCTTTAACATGAAATGAAAGTCCTCAAAAATGAAATTTTTTTAAGTCATTTTTATTCAAGAGTATCATTCAAATCGAGTTACTGTCATTATTTATGCAAAGGGCTGTAAACTCTGAAAACAATAATTTCCAGGCAGACTGAATGTTTTTATTCCACAATAAGCAAGGGGGTTCAAAGAATTTAGCGCCCAACCGGACCTAGGTTAGTTAGTCCAGCCCCCTGGCAGAAAAAAAAAAAAATTGACACCCCAAATATTGACCTATTTTGACCACTTTTTGCCTTGAATTCATAAATCAGTATATCTCACATTATCTTTCGAAGTATAAGCATGTAGTGTCACTTGTATAACCTACTCTGGGCTCCCATGTACTTACTTACTTTGACTGGTCAAAGCAGGACATACTTACAATGAACTGTAAGTATCAGTGTATCATAACCCTCAGAAGGATTAATAGGGTTGTGCTACAGCCTGTGGGTGCCAATATAATCAAGAACAAAGGTTAAACTGAGGGAGTAGTGTCCAAATGGTGTCTATAGAGAGCCATCCATGATAAAATCTTATCTTGATATACCATATATGGGCATGGGAGCGCTTATGTAGTTAGTTAGTCTGCCGATACTAGGCGCAAGAAAAAAAAATCAATGTCCAGTCATTTTTTCAAAATTTTGAACCCCCTTGACAATAAGTGCAAAAGAAATTGTTTTGAAGAACCCTTTCAGCTGATTATCTTCCATATTTGTCCAAAAAAGTATATTTCACACTATGCTTCAGCCAAGCTGAAGTATGATTATTGGCAGTGTGATAAGTATGCCAGCTTGGACTCGGAGTGACACGGGATTGTTGTTTGGCATTATGTAAGGTTGTTGATTTGTCCCAAATATAGGTTTTAAAAAACACTTAAATCTTTGACCCACTAATCAGTACAGATTAATAAATTAAATAAGTATTGCCAGTGTACAGAAAAGCATAGCTGTCAAAGTTTTATTAAAGCAAAATCAGTGAAGTCAAACTTAGAAAGGCCCATAGTTATTGACTGTAGGCATTCAAATTTTAGCTGACATTTGGGGTTGAATTAATCTCCAAGGAGGGCACGTCTTCAAGATGAAAGCTGTGCTCATAAGTGTTTCTTGTCTGGACCAGGATAACAACAGCAATGGGATTGAGTGCCTGTAGATTGTCATTATCAGCTGTTACAAATTCACAATTCAATGTTATGATAGAGTCAAGCTTACAGCACTGAATAAATAAAATGATATAAAGAATTGTTTGGCATCAGCAATTGACAATGCAACTGCATTTACATCTATTGCTTCTATGACAATGCTGGATAACTTTTATACAATAGGTTATTCCTTTGGGAATTGTTTGAGAAAAGCACAGACCTGCACCACACCTAAAATTGCACCGGACTCAACCAAGAGTAGAAGAACTGTTTCTACCTGTGTTTTCTTGTTGTGTGCTATTGCACGGACTGATAGATGATGTGTCCTGAAAATATATATATTCAGTTTAAGTTGAATTGATAAAATGAGCCAAAGATCTTAGTTGAGTTACAATACCCACCATGCCTTATATCCTATCAGTGAGGTTCCCACAACGTTAACTATAAGATTGAAGATAACGCTAATCCAATCCAATGTTACGGTATTGGTATTCACATCATTGTTTATGTTGATTACTGCTTTAATGTCAACCGCAGAATCAGCAATGCCGATACCTACATATGATTCGGTGTCAATATATTTATGCGCCCAAAACAGTTGTGACCTACTTATGTCGACCAGCAGGATAATCAGCAATGACCATTTAATCAGCCTATTTTCTGCCCATACTGCCCATGCTCTCCAAACGATTGCCATATCAGCAATTAAGAGCTGTATATCGATTATGTATCAGTTTGCAAGGCCAAAAGTGGAGTATTTATGCAGAATTCACAGTGATACATGCAGACCAATCATCCATTACAAGAGGTACAATGGATTTTGAGTTAGCAGATGTTACTTGTGCTGACCATCCCCCAGGCAGTGGTACCATAAACGAAAATTTGAAAAGGTACAAATTGGTCACGAAATTTTGACAAATGTAAATGGCTGTTGTCGCAAATCCTGCCAGAAGGAGAGTAATCAAGGCTTTATGTGCCAGTCCAGTATTTTCCTTCCGCCTGCCGTGCGGTTAAGGATATGTAGTAGTTAGCAAACCAGAAAATGAAAATGAGATTTAAAAATATTATGATACACACTGGATAATATGCATACTAATTGCGAAAACCATGATGTAAACACCTAGTAGAATCCCTTTAAACTCCTTAACCATTTTCATATGCAACGATTGCTTACCAAAAAGTCCACTTGCAAATATCAGTGCCGAGACATTGTCAAAAAATAGGATCGCAGTCTCTACAATTATCTCGGACTCTTCTGGTGTCATTGTCGAAGCGTAGGTTGAGGTTCAATGGGCTATGGGATCAATGAAGTCTCCGGTCTGTGGTACTTATTCTGGAGGGATTCAATTCATCTTTGGAGACATGCTTTACCTTAGGCTTGGCAAAAAGATCTGACAAGTTTGTAGTAGATTCCATTCAGCTGAATTTGAATGCCACAATCCAAATCCTCTACCACTGAAACGACACGGGTCCAGACTTCAGACTTGATCATATTCCAAACGCAGCCGCGATATGACAGCCTGAGAAGGAGAAAAAAATAAGTATAGCATAGAAACAAATTCAGGACGCTCCTGGAGGACTTGGAATAGCCTTAACCAGTGCAACTGAAAAGATGATCATCGATACACTTAGCATCCGACTCGGAGTCAGTCATTAGCTGCCTTTAGCAATTATTCGCAAGAGGATATATGAAAGTGGTTCTGTCAGCATTCGGCCAGCATTGGGCTTCGATTCTTCGAAGTTGAATCATAGTGAGAATGTTTAGTCTAATCTCAATCGATTGAATTGCGATTGAATGCAAACGCGTTGCATACAGATCTCGCATCAGCCAAACCTACTAGGCTGCGGTGATGGTGGTTATAGCACTTAGAGCACTGTATATCACAGGGGTAACCTCTGTACAGCACTGTGCAATGCTACAGACTGATACTATAGAAGTAAAGTATGACGGATTTCACATAGTAAATACCATTATCTGACAGCCTGAGGGTTTTATTGAATCAAGAACATCTCCAGGACCGGCGAGGATCTGGTTATATTTTGTTTGCTTTTTTCTCCAGAAAAATTCCTTGAGTAGTTAGTAGTTGCGTTCAACTTGCACTTTGGTTGCATTCACCAATACATTATACAAGTACTTGTCGAATCCTGCGATTTTACGCACCTATCAGGAGATCAGTCCTCGGATAATTCAAACTGGCAATTGCATGGCCCCCCCCTCTGAACAATTAAGAAAGTACTGGAATTTCAGGGTAATTACCAATAATTTATCACTTATTTTCAGTCGATTAGTGTCTGGCGTCAAGAGGCACCGGTCAAGACAAGACTTATCAACTATGTCACTTTGTAATCGGATTCTGCTTTCGTGGAAGTGCATGAGCTGTCGTTTAGCTCCAAAAATGTTGACGACAAACATATTAGACCTTATGTGTTTTCATCTTACCTGAGGCTGCTAGTGTTACGGATGTTCTCTATGAGATTCGTGAATCATTGGCAAAATACAATACAATTGTTCGAAATCAATGCAAGGTTAAAAAGGTCCGCAAGAAGATATATACTGCCAAACTATTATAAATACGTTACTCTCATAAAAAGTCCTAGGGCGCTAGCTAACCCTACACCGAACAGAACGAATAAGCCCGGTATGGACTCTCGGAGGCCGAGTGCCCCATTCGCACTCCCCTTACTCGAGCTTCCCATCGGGTAGCTCCCGTTACGACCATTCGACGTAGCTAGAACTGACGGATCAATCGTTGCAGTGTTTACTTGAGGAAAGAGTTAGTTGAATCGAAAAGAGTGAATGGCGAAACTAGACATACTGGTCTTGGTATACGTAGACGTAGAGAACGTAGTTGAAGCAGCGCCCTCCGTCTCGGTTAGTTCGTCCGTGAGGAAGACTAGGGCGGCACCTGGTGCTGGTACACTGACCGAGCACACTAAATTGGTTTGATCACAGGGAATAGTTAAAATGGTTTCGGTTCCTTGGAGTCGGCCGTCAGAGCCAAAGTTGCCACCAAATGTCTGAGTGACAAACAAAATTAGGAGGGTGTTGGTGTTAAAGGGATAGACGAACCTGGCCAGCCCACGTATAGTCCCCTTTCTGAGATACAGAGGAGGCGGTAAGATACCTACAGAGACGTTAGAGCATCCCCTTTGTCATCAAGAACCAAACTTACTTGACAGTAATCTGCGATGGCACGGATGTCGCCTGCCCCGTTTCGCCTCCTCCAATGGCGATGTTAGCAGTGTAGTTGCTGTTCCCAGACGAATCCGACAAAAAGTTGATCAACACCATTCGTACGGGTTGGCCATTTTCGTAGATCACGTAATTCGGTGTGTAGGTCGATTGATTCCCTGTGCCGACGATTTCTAGTACCTGCGATTGGTTGGATGGACCGATCGCTTCAGCAATGACCAATGCGGAGTAGTATACAGGGCCGACAGTCCACTCCCGGAATGAAGACTGGTTGGTAGGAGGAGCTAATACCGAGTAAGTATGTGAGTGAGTGCCGTAGCATTGTCAACGTACAGATGAAAGGCTACATCGGATTGAGCGTTCGGAGGAAATCACGACAACGATGGCACTTACGTTGTAGTATACGTTTTGTCCACCGACATGGAACATGCCTCCAGAAAAATTCGACGCGGCCATGAGCAAACCATAATCCAATCCCCACAAAGCTGCTCCGAACACATCACTGATTCCCGCAAAGCCACCGCAAGACGCTGTGTTGGTTTCGAACATGATGAACGGTTTGCCATTCGCTTGCGCAAAGTTTGTCGAGTTTAGATAAGGTGCTACGAGACTCTGAGCAGAAGAGTGCATCAAGTACGTTGGCCATAGCTCGGTGTCGTTTCTCGGAGTGCCTGAACCGAATTGAGCGTAACAGTTGTCGGTTGGGTAGCTAAGAACAGTGGTGAGGCGTAGAATTTGAGCAGACTAAGAAGCTTACTGTTCCACGCTCAACCACGCTATATTGGCATTGTAGGTCTCCACAAGTCCAGTGTTCCAAACGTCTTCGGGGGTCCATGTACCGGCTTAATGGCAGCGTCATTAATTCATAAACCTTAGCTCAGAAACGAGCTAGAAACTCACAAACGCTGGGTGTGAGAAGCAGGGTTTGGGCGACGGAAAGGTCAGAATTTTGACCCATGTCGCTAATTAGACTGCCTATTTCTCCAAAGTAATCGTATTGCGAGTAGTTCTGAGGACGATGGCCGTGTGCCGCGTAGAGGTCCGGTTCATTACCAGCTTGAACTCCTATGAGATAATCGCCGAGGATTGCTTGAGCTGATTGTGCAATCTCGAGGCGGAAGTTTGAAGAGTCGTTGAAAGGGATCCCTGACCGCAGATTTACTTGAGTCCACCTTAAAATTTGGTAAAAAAAAGAACTACTCACCGATGAACCAGCGAACGTTTATCAGTTCTGAAATGTTCCTCATCATGTTCAACAGGTCTGGTGTGAACACGAGAGGCGGAGTTTGTGTCTAACGGGAGAGATGAGCCTCAAATTGAGGGAGTAGGTCGACCGACTAACTGGGTTGGTAGCGCCGTTCAAATCTTTCTCCAGAACCTTGCCATCGGGCAAAGTGTCGACTTGAGAAGCTGTTTCCTGCGAGTTTCCTCCTATACGGACGCGGACTTGTCCCGACCTCTGTTGGATGGTCGCCATGAGATTCAAAAACGGAACTTGGAGTATATCGCTGTTGGATCGTTATTAAAATGACTACATCGACCGAGTCCAGACGTACGGATTCTTGCCCACTAAACATAAAATATGAGAAGCCATCGAATATCAAAAAAGGCGAGGACACCCACAAACTTGGTTCGCAACGGACATTTCAATGGAAAATCCCATGAAAGCACCGGATTGGGGAATTGAGAGTCCAGGAGCATTGGCCTGCAGATTGAAATCGAGGGCGAGATTGGGCATAGGATCAGGTAGAGGCGGCGGGGGGAGCGAGGTAGGATTATAAGCAGCAGCACCAGTGTACGCAGCAGCCTCAGCCGATGAGGTAGCCAGAGGGTTTTGATTAGGTGCATAGTATACAGTTATCGCTGTCGAAAGTTGTACGCCGTAGCAGAGGAAAGCGACAAGGGAAAGCATCTTGGACCAGATGAGGGAACAGAGAGAAGAGAAAAAAAATGACGCTGCTTACATGCCAGCTTTGAAGCCAAGAAAGAAGCTCGATCGAAGCTTGGAACCCGCCGGATTAGCTTCCCGATTTGTCAATTTGTCATTTGCCTCCGCCCTCGAGGAGACCGCCACAACGTAGTAATAACGTCCTCAGGTAACAGGTAATGGTTCATAAGAATACAGACTAGTTCATAACGCCATAGCGTCAAATCCCCAATGTGCGGTAGACGTCCAATTCCCGCCAGTGTTCAGCTCTTAGAATAAATCTTCCTTCCTTCCGTCCTTGAACAGATCCGAGTTTGCTGTTGCTGGGGACAGAGTCGTTGCTCGGCCTATTTCCCCTTGCTCCGGTTCGATAGCGAGATGGACGAACAATCCAGATCACCCTGCTGTGGTTACCGGTTTACTAGCTGCTACAATAACTGTCAAAACATGGCGAATAAGGTCTGGGCGTGCGCACCGGAAGACAGATAGGTGGAACCGCTTAGGGTAATAGGTTTTTAGGGGTCGGGAACCAACTGGGAACACATCGAAGCAGAGATAAAGAGTCATCGGCAGTTCCACGCTTGACGCCAACACCGAAACCACTTGGCCGCCAAAATGGCGCTCAAATAACTGGCATATTTTGCCTTGTACTTCGTCATTCGCATCGCAATCAATAGCTGTTGGATAGTCTAAAATAATTTTGCATTTGTAACGTGTCGTTGTCCAATAACTACGCATTTCACACAACCTACAGTGGTTTAGTGACTTGTACTGCAAATTCAGAGTGAACTCACCACTATTCGCCTTTCAATTTCCGGTTTGATCAGTGGCAGCTCCCTCCCACCGTCGGCAAATACCGCCTTCCTGGACCTTGCAATATGCTCAAAGGTCAATTCCTCGGGCGGCTCCTCCAAGATCTCTAACATGATTCCCGTATCCGTCATCGCACCCTCAACACTAATCAGTGTTTCTGCGTCGGATCCGGAAAAGCAAGTATACCCGTCAAATCCATCTGCGATAAAGCTGCTCATTGCCACATTGAAAAAATAATCCAACGAGCTTGAAGGAAATATATTCTTCTCGCCAACAGTGACACGTAGGATACGCGATCCTTCCGGTCGACCAAAATCCACCTCGATTGACATTCCCGATAGTTGAAGAAAACGACCATCCGTCCGAGAATCCGAGACTGAATTTTCTAATGCGCGGAGCAATGCTTGCGCAGAGACCCGTTTAACGACGAGAACATTACCAAAAGGGAGAATTTCTAGAGGTCGAATCAGTGTGCAAAGCACGGTGCGTACAGGAAAACATGCCAACAACGTCCCGCATGCTCAACACGCCCTCGGGAATAATTCTATCACAACGAATTGAACCGGAATTGACAAATGCGATATCAGTGTTGTAGTATGCCCGAACGACATCGGCGAGTAGGTTGCCCAAGTTGGTTTCGCTTGTGCGGATGACTGAGCCACGACCGTCTAGGGGACACCCAGCGTAAAAGAGTGGTTTGCTAGAGATGGAAGTGATGTGTTGGTGCAGCGATGAAATCAGGTTGGGGATATCAGGATCCTCTGGATGTTGAGGAACGAGGGAAAGATCTCGTTCGTGATGTACTGCTATGTGGATGAGCATGGAATTGATACAAAGTATACAACGCGTACCTTGGATTATACCCAGTTCTACTTTGCCTTCCACACGATGTACAGGCACTCTTACGACGCTATACGACCTGAAATCGGTACCCGACTTGACAATCCTTATGCGCCCTATAGCGTCGTCATTGATAACGGCGAGCTTATCTCCTTGAACGACAATATCGTGGTCATGCCCGCCAAGAATGAGGTCCACTAAAGGACATCCTTCGGACACTAGAAGGTCTTCTTCCAGTCGCATATGGGTCACAGCGACAACGAGATCAACATTTTCTTGTTCTTTGAGGATTCTTGAAATTCTAACTGCTGCCTCAACGGGATCGCCGATGATAGTTCCTAGCGGGAGATGCTGGCAATTGGATGGCCAATCACTGTGAATATGGATTGAGATTTAGATGGTTATACACATGAGTATACTCACGTTCCAGCCAAACCAAAGAAACCAATTCGATATCCCAAGTGTTCTCGAATCACGTACTCTTTTGCTGCAGCTAAAAGCTTGCCCGAAGGATGGAACGCATTCGAAAGAAGAAATGGAAAGTTGCAGAGCGCTGATAGTTCGTTCAGACGGTCTTCACCAAAATCAAAATCATGATTGCCATAGCAAGCAATATCGATATCCAAATGGTTGAGAATGGGAATAATGTGTTCGCCTGCCCAGAGTTAGCGGCCGAGTTGAGGAACTAAGAAATCAGCTCACCTTTCAACATACTGCTCTCCAATGAAGGACCCAAAGCATCTCCGCTGCACACCGTTATTGCATTTCCTTTCTGTCTGAAGTCATAGGCAAATCTAGAGAGAAGAGTTGGTTGGTTGACGTGATACTGTTAAGAAGCGCGTCAAGGGAGTCCTTTGCTAGTTATGATAGCAAGTACCACGTCGTTGAAGTGATAGAAAACGATCTGGTCAGCCATTGTCACTGTGGTGAGGCAAGAAATAGGCGCCATATTCTGTGACGTGACTCACAACCCCTATCTTAGCCTATCTTACGATGGTTCTACCAATCCTACTTTTCCGAAAAAACTCTGATAGCTACAACTTTCTGTATCGTCTTGACTTCCCCTCGCAACCTAATTCGACCGTGAAGAATATTCATCAATGGCTTCTCAAGGAACTGGGCCTGGAGCATAAAAATACTATTAACCGTATCCCTCTCTATCGTGTATGCTCTTTCCCTTGATCTCATTTTGTTTCTGACTTGTCTCTAGCTCTCAAAAAACATTTCAGGCGTCTCGGATTGGAGCAAAACCACAAAACAGGAGCTGGACGCATTTGTGAAAGAATTCGTCTCCAGATCGGCTATTGAAAAGGCCATTGGGCTGAGTTTTTCCGCGCAAAAGACGGCTAATCTTCCAGTTCCCCTCATCGCAGTTATCCGAGATGGTGAGTTTTCTACAGACTCACGCGTACACAAGACTGATCCATTCGCAGGAGCTGTTGTAAGTGATGTCGCTGGTGTCAATGACGGTGAGCATTCGAACGGCTTTCACAGTACAAATGAAATAAAAGGCTGACGATACATCTTATGAACTTCTAGATCGCACCCGGCGTCGTAAGGCAGCGCTGAACCAAGTCAAGGATCAGTCATCTCCCTCAACCGGCGCACTCATATCCAACGTGCAGACCCGGCAAGTCGTGGACAATCCGGGTGCCATCTACAACGGTCGACCGGTAGAGCTACTTGCAGAGTCGGTTACTATATACCATCCCCAGTTTCGAGAATTCATCCAAGATATGAATCGACCAATAGATGAATTGGCGTTCACCGACGTTGAACTGAAAACCGCTAAAGTCTTTTCCGAAGTGGCAAGCGCGTATTACCGGCGAGAGGATGCTCGAATGAACTCCCTATATTGCATTGTCCACCAGTCGCTGACAGAGTTATTCAACCGTGCTCGAATTCACGGTGATGACCAGAGATATGCAGAGCCCGACGTCCTCAAGAAGGTCGAATGCGTTAACCTTCCTGGCAAACCCGCTGCGGTTCCCGGACTATCCGAGGGCAAGAACAAGGTCGGTACTGAGAGCTGTCAACTACCGAGGCTGAAAATGACTACCGTTTCGTTGTCTCCAATCCCGAGGTGAGCACCCGGCTTTGGTCACTGTGAGCAGCACTAATTGCAATTATATCCTAGTATGAAGAGATTCGCAAAGCCTCTTGTTGTCCAGCGTTCCTCCTGGGAATGCCTGGGCCACAAATTACTGTTAGTGCTGCGATATTTACCGACAGATTTATCGTGCAAAGACTCACACAATCGCCAATCTCGCTCTGCCCCACCCTTGATCCTACGCAAAAGAGAGCCCCAATGGATGAAGCGACGCTCCAGATTGCACGCCTGCTGCAGTCCCTGTCAAAAGCCATGGACAAGCTCACTTCCTTCTACAGGGACCTTACCCCAATTCAAAGCCCCACCTCATTCCTCTCTCCTCCTGCCTTTACACACTACCGCAATAAAGTCTGTCAACAAGATTGCTTGCTGAAGTACGAGGAACGGTTGGTTCCTCAGTTTCCCGCGAAAGCGTTGTTCAGGGCACTAGCCATCCCCGAAGATAGATCGACCGAAGTCAAAGTCGTAGTCAAATTTTGTCATACTTATGGCGCAGACGGTCACCAGCTTCTTGCTTCTGCTCTCTTGGCACCACAGCTTCGTTTTTGTGAGAGGGTGGACCACATAGGGCTCTTTGTCGTTGTCATGGACTATATTGAGACTGATGATGAAGAGGAGACGGAGACGGAAACGTGGAAGGAGGGCGTGAGGAGAGGCGTGGAGTTGCTTCACAAAAACAATCTGGTCTTTGGTGACCTTCGCTTGCCGAACCTCCTCCGGTCGAAGGGTCAGGTTTATTTCATAGACTTTGACTGGTGTGGGCGTGAAAATGAGGTCCGCTACCCCTCCGACATTATTTTAGGTATTCACTGGCACCCGGACGTGCAGCCCATGCGTCTCATAACCAAGGCCCATGACCTTCACAATCTCAATTATCTCGTCGGCTCTTCGAACAAGCGTAGTGCCCCGGACAATGGTGAAGACGATGGTGGCAAGCCCAAGCAGCCGCGATGGAGTTAGGGCGTGATACAAACATGGTGAAGATCACCGTCGTCTCTCCTTCTGCTTCCCCTTCCGATCCTCCGTGGAAGCTCCTCTTTCTCACGCCTGTGGATTCGTGGTGTTTGGGACCTTGTCAGAGTACGCGGATTCGTTATGGGATCAATGTATGTGGATAGGCCACTCAAATCTAACGTCGTGACCGAGATAAGTATGAGATATGAGCTGAATCAGACTTCCAGCCGCGTTGAACGCGTCCTTTAGCTTTTAATCCGTCTGCGACCTCGGCCGCATTACCACTCATCTGACCACAAAGTGATGCTGAAAGACGAATCTCCAGAGTCACAGATCATCTAGATAAAGAAGGTCGACAGTACGCGCGCAGCATTCATAATTGCATAGCTGAAGCTTCTACCCGAGAAGAGGATTCACAAGAGGACGAGTGGAATGCAGCTGTATCTGGATATCGGCGCACGGACAAATGCTGGTCTAATACCTGAGTCAAGAAGATTAGCGCACATTTTCCTTTCCAGATCGGACGCCAATCAACTCGAAAGGGAAAAGGCAAAGCGCTCGTTCGGAGCGTCAAAAATCTTCTAACATTGGGTAATGGAAGCTTCCTTGCAACATATGCAACGAACGATACTATTCGAAACTATTATCCAAAAGTAATCTGCATATTTGATACTCCAACTACGCATGAAAGAGCTTGGGACCAGCCAGATCTAGGTTTCGATTTGTCGGCTGTCCTACCAACATATACCGGATATTGATCCCACACTTGATTCTGGTACAAAGTAGAAGCGCCAGCCGTCTCAATTTAGTTCCAGACTCCGTATATGAAACATATATCGACAGTCAAGATTCTTGAGGGTAGGATATTTGGTTTGTATTTTGCCCTGAAGTCTGATAACATGGAGGGATAGGTAGGAGAATGAGACGCAGAGTCTCTGCCTCCTCCATCAGTCATCCCCTCCAGTCCATCTCCAGTCGAACGCTGACTCCTAGAAAAGCCTCAAGCACTTCAGGCCGAAAAATCATTCTACAGGGTCCAGAAGGAAGCTATCTTAACGGTGCAGCACTAGCATATAGAATTTAATTCAGTGAGCTGGTAAAAATTCAAAAAAATTACAAATTCAAACAAACGTGACAGTACAGAGAAAAAATACAGCTATTGAGAAATTGTAGGTGGTGATGAACGAGAAAAGGAACTGGACTGGAGAGTAAGTCACAACACCAGGATATGAAGTTTCCGAGTCAATGCCCGAAGTTTATCTATGCATGGATGAGTGAACATTCTCCTTGCGTCAATCTCCTGCAGCTTTATGGATATTTCGAGTGGCTGAATAGCAAAATTGCTTCCCGAAGGGGGTGCATGAGATAAACGGAACGTTACGAACGCAATCAACTCTGCCACCACATCGATATCCTTCAAATCCAATTCAGGACTCATGTGGATCTCTAGTTGTCGAAGATTGGGGAAAGGATCGAATCTACTGGCTGCAATTCCTCGGTTAAAAAATCCGTAGGAAAAGAAAGAATGCAGGTCTCGAACACATAGTGCGTGATTACCGAACAAAACTGAGGCATTACCTGAGTCTCCAATCCCTCTGACAACTAGCACCTCGACAGCTTTGGTGCGATTAAGAATGCTGAAAATGCCCGTCCAGCCAGTGATGTCCAGACTCCTGAGATTGAATTTGGACCGATTTTCTAGTTGGCCAAAGGAAGCCGCAAGCGACCTCCGGGTAGTTGCGTAAAATTTGACTAGAGAGGGACAGGTGATTGAGTCGAGAATTGCCCGTATTGAAAGGGCAGTCTCGGTCGACTGCTCTATGAAAATCTCTTTGAGGCCAGTATTGACAGGTTCGGCTAAACCTAAAACCTCTAGGACCTCTCTGAGATCTTGAATAGATAGTCTTTGAAGACGTGGAAGTAGTTGAACCATTCTCAAAACCTCTGTGTGCGAGATTTTGGAGATCGAGCACTGAGTTATCTGATTGCAAAGTGATGTGGAGGGTGGAACTATTAAAATTTCTGGTAATAGTCCCAGCGGGTTTGAATACTCTGGGTCTCCCAGTGTTGACCAGGACGTCAAATTGGATGCTGGTAGATAAATTTCTGTGCCACTACAAGCGTTCTCCTGGACCCGCAAGTGTATAAATGAGGGAAATGAATGTTCCGACAAGGACCTAGTCTCTATACGACCCTGATTATTCCCTTTTCCCAGAAACAGCGACTCCCAGCGATGAGAGTGAGAAGCTACAAGCGCCGAGATGCCGTCCGTGTAGTTCGATATCCCAGAGGCGAAATCCAGACCTACATTGACGTAGACCGAGAGCGGGAATGTGCCAGATCGACTAAGATAGGATGACAAAAGAGACAGACCGAAATTCTGTGAGGGAATCGGGATCCTAGCGAATGCTTGGTTTCGCATTCTCTTTGTAGGAATGATGTTATCCCCCTCTATCTTCACCCGAGTCCACAGCATCGGTGTATCTCGGCTAATTGCCCTCCAACGACGAGATACTCTCCCATAAACCCACGGAGGTGAACTGAGGTCCAAAGAATGAGGAGCAAAAGACAAATGCTCCATCGCATCGATGTCAAGTCCTGCACCGAAGTAAAATACTTTTTGTAGCAGTTCCGTTGGTATACCTCTCATAGGGTGTAGAATATGCTTTCCCTCTGTGACTGCAACCTCAAGCTTTTCTTTACTCGCTTCCAGAGTGAGAAGGAGAGCTTTCACCATAGCAATGCGAGTGTTGATATTTGTGAGCTTCGATTGGCCATCGTTGACACAGGACCGAAGATTACGCTGCTCGACCTCCTCAAGAGTATCGTTCGTGCCGAGGAGTTGGTCAATGCGGGACCGATCAAGGGAAATGGGAGGAGGTGTATTCCGCACAAAGTATCCACATTGAGGACATGTGTTCGGAGTGGCAACGGTGGCCATGATCTTGAAAAGTGGCATTGGAACTAAGTATTAGAACATTGACTACCACGGAGAGGAATGTAGCCTACAGTGACGGTTATTGAGCGAGAGATGGAGGCTGCGGTTCAACTTGTGAAGCACATGAGATATTAGATATGTAAATATAGTAATCGATCATAAAGACCCAACTGAAATATCATGTGATATGGATAAACCATATAAGGCATATCCCTGGTCACATGATGCTTCAGCACAATTCATCATCAGGAAGGTTGGCCACATGGTACAAGGGCATACATTTTTGTGTTTTTGGTGAATTTTGGTTGTTTCATTTTATTTTGGGTACACAATGTAGCATAGGCATCTCAATTGTATTATAGCTTTATAGTAGATACAATGTAGATATTATATTAAAAAAACCTAAGGGTGAAACCTGCTCCAAGCCACTGAAAAATCAAATTTTTGCCTGGGGGTTTGCTTCTGTACTTGTAAACATCATATTGACAATGGCACTCACAGTCAGACAACTTGATTATCCCCACCATAAAAATTACAGTATTATACGGTATACTGTAGCACACAACCCGTAACTGTATAAGGAACCAAAAGAGCTGATACAGTATGGTAACGGGTATTTATATGGGTATGGTACAGGTAATATGGCCATATATTAGAGTTACGTTCCTAAATAGGAAGTAGCAGCAGTAAGTCCACACAGGACTTAGTAGTAACGATCACACAGATCGATGGGGGACGACGGTGTTATTACAGGGTATGGTACCTAAGCTTATATACAGTCCTAAGTACAAACGATATATTGGGCAAGTGGCTACTGCGTGAATATGTGTGGCTACTGTCCATACGGTAAAGTGGGTACTGCTAGAGAGCAAGTGGATACGGCGAGAGACTAGGTGGAGTCTGCGAGACGATAACAGTGGAGTGCATGGGATGGTGATACAAACAAGTGGAGACTA
>ML769593.1:0-99928 GCA_009733575.1 Gymnopus androsaceus JB14
CTCAATCGACAATTCTGTTTCCAATCCCATCTCTACACCAGGCGAGTCTGAGCCCATCTCCGGGACTACTGACTCTACTCCTGAACCCACCCGAGTCGAGTCCGCTCCCGAAACTACTCCTGAACCCACCCGAGTCGAGTCCACTCCCAAAACCACTCCTGCTACTATGAAGATTTCTAATCAGAAACGCCAGCGGAATCCGGAAACGATTCAGGTCGCACAGGAGGATGTTGGACGTTCTACGAGAAGTAAAACAGCAAAAGTTGCAGAAGAAGAGGCAGCACGTCCTGCGAAGAGACAGAGGAAGGCACCTGTGAATGGAGGCACTGCTCGAACAGGAACTAAACAGGCTCGGGGTGAACCTAAACAAGCTAGAGGGGCTAGGGGTGGAAATAGACGAGGTGGGAAGAAGTAGTATGTGTTTAGCAATGTGACGGTGAGCATTTTTAGTGATTTGCTTTGATTAGTGCTTAAAGCTGATGTTTAGAGTCCTGTTTAATCTCTGTTTAGAGCCTTGTTTAATCGGTGTGATTACTTATGTTTACCCTCTTGTTTAGTATGCCTCTCTCTCTCCTTTCTGTTTAGGTCTCATTTTTACGTTGTTTGATATGCATACCTTTTTATTTACTTGTTTAGATATTGTCACATATGGCTGTTTTGAGTAGTGGTTTAATCTTTCAATGTGCAGAGTGTTTGATGTTGTGTTTAGCATAGTGTTTAATGTACTAACAAGGTAACCTGTTTAATGGTTGCTCAAAGTAGGTGCATTGTTTCGTTTGATTACTATTATCATAGTTACATAGTGTTTAATATAATGTTTAGCTATGTTTAATGAAATGAGGCTTTACCTCAACTGTTTAGAGCAAAGTGAGCCGAATTCTCTCTGTCAACAGGCAATATAATTTGGGAAGTCCATAGTAACTTATAGCTTCCCATAGCAATTCATAGCAGTTCATAGTTCTATGGCTGCTATGGCTTGCTATAACAGCTATGGCAATTATCCAGGTTTTGCTGATACAAGGATGATACTCAGATGGCATCCCTCAATTTTAAAGAGGAGCTCATTGTTGACTTTGAGAAATCAGCAAAGCACTGGGATTTTTATGGTGTGATCCTTCAATCTGGGGACATTTTGTGAGTTTTTCCTTGATTTCTGCTTTATTGTTCTCTTTAACTGTATTTCAGTATTATGAGACCTGCTACACCTCATTATGTTATGACCCTGGAAGACTCACTATGTTTTGGCAGTCATTGCTACTCATCCCAAACACTTTCTCTGACATAGCTTGGGATTGTCCATGCTTTGGCTACTGGTGATCTTTTCACCAACACTTCTCACCCCAATGCCTTGGAAGGCCTTGTGAGGATAATCCAGTGGTGGCATAGGTCAATTTTTGGGTCTGAAACTATCTTCCTCAATGCCCTTAGGAAGGCTGGGCCACAAGTCCAACAAAGTGGTGAGCATCTCAGTCATTTTATGCACCACTGATCAGCGAAAAGAAATTCATTATTCATATATAGGTTTGCATATCATTCCTCACAAGCCCAACTTCCATCTTCTGTCAGACCTGATTGGGTTTTTAAACTTAGCCAATCTGGTAACCCTTGAGCCTGTTCTAGATGCAAGATACTACAGTCTCAGTCAAGTGGAATTTATTCCTGATGACACAATGGAACTGTATGAGCAAGGAAAAGGTTGGGTGTCAAAGATCAAAGAGTGGCTATTTGAGCACTTTGAAATGCACATTGAGGGGGATAATGCTGATAATGGGCTCACTGATATTTCTCGTCTCAGGATAATGAGCCAGGAATACTTGGTCCAACAAAGTGCAGCCTTGGTTGTGCATAAGTGGGAGGCGGCAAAGGCAAAGATTGGTGGTGAGGTTAAAGGGGTAACAGCTGCCAAGATCAAATCTGCTATTGAACACAATTTTGTTGGAGACGGCAATTTCCTTGAACAGTGGCCCAACTCAAAGCTAGATTTAAGTGACTGGGTGGTATTGTGCTAAAAATGTTTCAAGTCAGGACTTTTGTATTCTTTCCCAGAGCCACCTCAGGAGTGCCAGCTTGTGATGGTCCAGGTTGAAGGTTTCTAGTTATGTTACCATATATTTACAAAGCTCCATGCATTTGTGATTTGTGAATAACAAGCTATGTTGTGCAATGTGCAGCTTCTGTCTCAAGGGAACTACAAAATTTTAGTGCGCTTTGATTACATAATCACCAGGAAACTATGTATCATGTAATCATATAAGTAGACTTGAGATAGAGGACCTTGATGATAGTACTTCATGTACAGATTCTCAGACAGCTTCAAGTAACTATATGCTGGCAAACTGTATCTTTAGTCACCCAAATGCAAGATAAAGTGGTATGCTCCAGTCTAACTCCTATGAGATACTGGCAGCCACTGGGCTAACATTGTACTACTAGTAATTTGGTTAATTGAAATTTGTTCTCCATAAACGAGTTCTTATCAAATTCCCCTTCAGGAGACTCTAGATTGGGTCATTAAATAAATAATAGTTCCAATACTGTATATGCTGTTATTTGATTTTTTTCAAGAAGCCCATATCTGTATACAGTAATGAAATTGGTCTAACATTGACATGGGTAGAATAGTTAATAAAAGGTCCAAAGCTTGAGCCCACAATGATTTTCTGTCTTGCATGTCACGGGAGGAGTATGCTGGCATTTGAATTTTGTAGCAAAGCATCAGTGAAAATCTCGAGCTGTTCCTCTGTTTCAAAGGGACACTCAAATGCAGGGTTCTCTACCAATGACAAATGAGGAGGTTGTTGTGAGCTATATGGTGTAAGGCTCTCCAGCTCATCTGGGTTATGCTCATTATGGTGATGAAGCAAAACAGGATCAGCCATGTCTTGCCAATCCACACCATAAGTCATGATATTTTCAATCTCCTCTTCCAAACGTTGGAAAGTACCGGATGCATCAACAACACCTTCTGGGCCTCTGAGACCCTCTTGAAGTACCCCAAAGAAGTACATGTCCCTTGGAGACTGCTCCCTCTCTTTACCATCAAAGGAGATTTTATGGTGATTCCAAGCTTCTGCCCACTCCAGTGCATCTTGATCTATAGCAGGAAGGAACAGGAAATGAAGAAGCCATATATGGACATCACTTTCTGAATGAAGGCCTCCTTCTGCTTCCAGATCAAAGAAGAAATTGTACCATTTGGTACCAAAACCCTGGGTAACATCTCACCAAAGGTGCTCAATTCTAACATTGTGAACACTCCTGCATAAATTTTGAGGGTCAAATGTAAGACAGAATTTCAAAAATAAAAATACACCTTCCCCAGATATAAGAGCCTCTTTCTGGACCATAGTCCTCCTCCATGTAGCGGGCCACCCCCAGGTTCTCAACACCATGAGCACCGTGTACAATGGGCCTTGACGTAAGATGAGCAGGAGCACCAGTAACATGTTCATATGATAACCAAATGTGACTATGGGGAACAGTGTGCCCAAGATGCTGGAGATGGCCAGCTATCTTTTGGCGTCCAAATGCAGGAAAAACCTCCAAGATGTGCTGAACTATAGTGCCCAGCTCATCACCACTGATCAGAGAGAGTTGACATAGGAGAAGTAGAAGACTGATAAAACCGAAGTAGTTCTCCAGTATCAGGGTCTTCATATGTGACACAAACAGGTGGAGAGGGTTCTGCTAGGCCATTTTCCAGAGTCCTTCGATGTATAGTGCGGGAGGAACATCCAAAAATAGGAGCAAGATGTGTTGGACCATGATACTGTAGACTTGCTTCCAAGATAGTGGGATCAATATGTTTTCTAGGGCATCCACGTCTTCCAGTATGAATGGTCTCAACTGCAGAGATTGGAGCATGCTCCACAATGTCCTCTGAACATGTAATTGCATCTGCAAGTGCTACAAGCATGGTCTGAACACCAGTATGAATAATGGTATATTCCTCTGGTTCAAATAGACTTTCATGCTATTCAAAACTGGCATTAGATAGGAGCTGATAGACAGGGGACTCCATACACACCTGGGTAACAGAACCCAAGAATTCATCTGCAGATGCTTGCTGCCTCTTTATTTGAGAAAGATCTCCTGCCTGGATTCTGAGGGCCTGTGTAACTTGATCACCTAGCTCCCTATAAGCTGTGCGTATAGTTTGAATTTGGAGATTAGGTGCTGGTTGTGATGAATTGGTGAAGGAAGAAAAAAATACAAGGATAAATGGAAGCACTTTGCACAGAATGAAGAGTGTCATTGTGCAAGAAATCCCGAAAAGGAAATTGCAGTTTTACCAACATGACAGTCACATGTACAAAAGGGTACCAAAGGAGAAATTCAAAAATGGATGGAAAGAACTTTCAAAATGAGTTCCAAAGATTGTAATGTATTGTCCAAAACTCTAACTCATGAGTGCAAACTTTCATAATAACAATCACAATTGTGATCATGACATGCATTTGAGACACTTATTTGGAGTGTGATCATGGTCAAGGAGAAAGTTATGGACCTATGCAAACTTTGGTTTTTTGATCATGATCACAACCTAAAGAGTAACTATTGATAGTAAACACACCCCAAAGTTTAATTTTTTAAATAATAACTCTAAATTGATTTTTGTCCAATAAGGCCCCTCAAAGAAAGCCTGAAATAAAAAAAATTCAGTCCACCTTGAAACCATTGTTTTCAGAATTAGCTGACAATTGTCATTCAGAAACCTGCGTAAAATATATAATTCAGAAGGTCTGAATTTAATTCCTTTGTAAGTCTATTGAAATATTTATTTTATATACTTGTCTGAAAAAGTGCATTTTGCTTATGTATTGAATCACATCATTTCCCACAATGCTTCAGTTGGCTAAATCATAATTATTGGCAGTGTGTTAAAAATCAGTGTTCTTTCCTTCCCACCTTTTTATTTATTTATATATTGTTTGCTTTCCCTCTCCCATCCCTCACCCACCTTCTCACTTCACCTTCAATCTGTGTTTCTGCTGTATCTTCTAATCCTCTTTTGTCTCTTTTTTCAACTTGCAATCATTCACAACTCTTTTATTTTCAATGGATAAACCTAAATGGCCATTGTGGTGCATATTTTTTGGTTCTATTTAATTCCCTGATAACATTTTCTTCCCTTTTTTTGGATGGGGCTGCAAGTTTTTGTGAAAGACTTGGTATGTTTCATCTTAATGTTAGTACTATGTGAGTACCAGTAGCTCTGAGTTATTAGTACTTACATTAGGACTCAAAACTCCAAGCTATCAGTACTAACATCAGTACAAGTAACTCTAAGTGATTAGTACTTACATTATGCTCGGAAAATACATTTGTTTGAAGGATGTGGTTGATTATATCAACCGTCGGGATGTCAAGCAGAGGTATGGGCTTAAGAAAGGAATCTCGGAGAAGACTGCACAGAAGTGGATGAAGCACATGGGGTATTGTTGGAAGAAGACACCGAAAGGTCAATATATCAATGGGCATGAACAATATGATGTTGTCTATTACCGCCAGACCGAGTTTCTTCCTGCTATGAGTGCACTTGAGCATTGTACATGCTCATGGATCCTCACCCATCTCGATCAGCTTGGTCCTCTTCCTCAAAATCGTATTATTGTTGTATGGTTTCACAATGAGTCTATGTTTTACGCTAACAACAGACGGAATCTTATCTGGTGTGATCCGAACCTTAAAGCCACACCCCAACCCAAAGGAGAAGGTCCTCCGCTCATGGCTGCTGACTTTGTCCCGCAAGACTATGGCTGGCTTTGCTCTCATGATGGAAAAAGGAGTGCCCAGGTGTTATTCAAAGCAGGAAAGGGTCGCAAGGGATATTTTACAAACAAGAACATTCTTGCTCATGCAAAAATTGCCATGGACATTCTCGAAACCAACTATCCTGATGAAGAACACATTTTTGTCTTTGATAATGCCACAACACACCGTAAACAAGCTGATAATGCCCTCTCTGCATGTTGCATGCCCAAGTCATCATCTAGTCTTGATTGGCCCAATTTTGGATGCTCAGTTGATAGTGTCAATGCTGATGGACATCCTTTTCTAGAGACCAAACAGGTAAAGAAGCGGAAGAAGAAGACTGGCAATTCTTCTGAGGCAGTATCCTCCACTCCCAAAACCAAGCAGGTCAGGAAGCAAGACTGGATCCCAATGCGTGATACAGTCATTCCTGGCACTGACACTGTTCAGCATCTTTATTTTCCTCACAATCATCCATCATTGCCAGGCCAGTTCAAGGGAATGGCAGTGCTGCTAGAGGAGCAATGGTTTGTTGCTGAGGCAAAGTTGCATGCCAAGTGTGCTTTGGACTCAGTTCTGCTTAAAACAATGCACTGGTGAGTTCAGTTTATCATGACTTCATGTTTTTGTGGATCTCACGTCTCTCTAGATTTGCTCAACGTGCTTGGAAGTTCATTAATGCTTATTGTTGCAGTTTGACTGGTCCGCAGGCAGCTTGGGCAGCCAAGAAGTACAAATGGCACCACCAACTTCCAGACTCTATTCTCGACAAACTTGAATGATATCATTGTCTTGACTAATTATTGCTTATTCTTTGCTTATCTGCTTTTAAAACTCTCTCAATGCTCTCCTTTGTTCTGTTGCTGCAATGTTCTTTGCCATACAAGAATGTATCATGAACTCACTGTTGCGACCTTATTGCTTGTGTAGTCTAGATTATTATGTGTAGTTCAATTGATACACTCAATTAAACAAATTTCATGATGCATGAATAGATATTGACATCGAGAACCAACCGAAATGGTCTACTTTTGGTTGACTTTTATAGTGTTTTGTTTTGCGGAACTTTTATAGGCCACAAATACTGACAAAAATTATATCAAAATGTAGCTAAACGACATATAATTAAACACCAAATAGGAATTTAGCTTGTTCGTACTGTGAGCAAAGATATGAGGTGTTCTTTAGGAGGAGGAGCAAGAAAGCCATCGTCACATTGTGACCACATGGTGCCTGCCAGATCAGCCTCAGTCAATGGGAGCTCAGTGAAGTACACTGACATTTGGTGTCCATCATAAGTCCCATCAACATAGTAGTGCTTGATCTGCTACTCTTCCACCTCCTTGGTGGGCTGGATAGCAGTGTACTGGGGTTGGGCAGGTCAGCTGATTCCACTAAGCCTTTGCCAAATATCCTGATAAGTGTCGGGAAACGTTTTGAAAAATATCCTGGTAAAAATAAATCAGTGTTTTCTGGCCATTGAGTGGTAGCTGTGCAAAGTTATGATGCTGATCCTAACCCTAATCCTACTCCTAACCTGGTAATAGGAGGGGCAAGCCCCTGCACTCCCATTTTTATCCTTAATCCCTAACCTATGCAAACCCAAGGTTTGGCAATGTTTTTTCAGGTATGTCGCATTTAGGATATCATATCTTATCTTATTTTACATGTGACTTCCCACATATTGTAGCTAGTTTGCTTGCCTTGCTCCTCAGCCGTTTACCACAATCTGGTCACTGAGGAGTAAGTCATTTCTCACCTTTCTACATCACATTGTACTTACAGATTATAGTTTCCATTTGTGATATTCTTTCTTTAGGTACAAATATAGCTGTTTACCACAATCTGGTCGCTGAGGATTTACATTTGTGATATTCTTTCTTTAGTCGGGATCTGACAGGTTATGGGCCTTCCTTGATTCAATTTTCTCGACTAGAGAGGATATTGCCCAGATTAAATTGGCTCAAATTCTTCAATTCTTTGGTTTCTATGCATCTTCTTGATTCTTTGTCTCTGGTTTTGAGTGGCTTAACCGCGTCGATTCATCCATGGATGCATATCATGGTGGATCTGACATCCGTATTGGGTGCGATGCCTCTGGTCCGGGGTAGCGGTGGTCATTATTACTGTCAATGTGTGCATGCCCACAATCTTTGCTACACAATGGAGTGTGTCGACAACCCATTTGACCCTCAGGTCCAACACCAACTTCCCACTCTGATTACAAACCACATTCCTCATCCTCCACCTGCAGGATTTCCTCCCTCTGCTAGCCAGGGGCAGGCCCTGCCCAGTCATTCTTCCTTGCAATTCCCATTTGAGCACACAAATTTTACTTCCACGGACTTTTACAATACTCTCAGTTTTATTCCTGGTAGAAACAACCCATTTGTCTCAACCATCTCAATTGCATATGTCTTTTGCTCCATATAATAATACCTTACCAACCTTTCATTCCCAAAGTGTTAACACATTTTCTTCCCCTCATAATTTGCATCATGAGCCAAATAACATCCCTTTACATTATAACATGTATCCTACTGTATTGCATGTACCCTCCATGAATCCATCCATGAATCCTTTTCCTATCCACTCTCCTCATGTTCAAATACCGCAACAGCAATATGTACAACATGTCCACTGCCCAGTACCTACATCCCTTTTCACTCCTGCAGTACCTACAACTTCTCATACCAACAGGATTGCAAACTGGGTTTTGTGCTGCTTCAGCGATGGACATAGACATGAACTCTTCTGGCCATGGATCTCACAATCCTTCTCCACTTGCTCCTCCTCCACTTCCACCATGCCCACCCAGTCTTACTGCTGCTTCATCATTCAATGGTGGATGGGAAGTCCCTCCACAACGTATTGCGTTCACTCCTGACGCTGAACCTACATCCCCTACATTGGATGTGTCTACAACCACATCAATCATGCTAGCAGGCCTCCTAGCTGCTATCAAAGACACTCTGCTACTCAAGGATGAGAATCATTTGCACAGCGGGACCAGGTGATTGATTAATCATATCATCACCTCTATGCCCATGGAAGCAACACAGAGAACAATATGGAATATTCCTTCCTATTGACTGGTGGCTTCGTTGAACTCTACACCGCAGGAGATCCGGGTAATAGAAGCTTGGGATAGTCAGGATGCTGTGATGGTCCAGGTGTCGCGCTTCATACGTGTATGCACGCGTATGACTTCGCGACAAGGCCCTTGTACCATAGATACAAGGCCCAACATACTTACCAGCTATCGGTGCTCTCGGACACGTTCCGTTCCTTGTTACTTACCGCACAACCATTCAGTTAGACTGTAGACACATAGGGGATCCGGTATGTAGAAAACGAGCATCGATTCGAGATAGAAAGTAGATACAACTTTCCCTACACAATATACCTTCTTTAACCTGCAAACAAACCTGATTAACCCTCTCGAACCCGAAGCACATTCACGTCTACGCATGCGAGCAAGCTTTACAACTGGAGCCCACCGCGAGGGGGTAATCCAGTTTTGTTTGCAAAAACACCCCGTTAATCCAAAACGCCTTGACCGCGTCGAGAAGGCTTGCGATCGGGTCGTCTCTCACCCGAAACCCAAGAACTCCTCACTGGAATCCAGTCCGCAGAGTTAACCTTTGCAACATCAGATCTTTTTGAAGCGGTTCCCGACAACGAGGCTACTCACAATAGTTTATCGCTATTGGAACCAGAAACACCTCCTAGTCCCCTTACTCCCACTCCTCCAGATACTCCCTCAACACCCAGCTCCTAGTCCCGGAGCTAGTCCATATAACGGGCCGAGTCCATGGTCTGCTCACATACCAAATCCCAATCCAGTTCCCACTCCAGCTCCAAATCCGACTCCTGCTTCACTCCAATGGCTGCTATACACCCTCTTCCTGCTCGAAACGAGCGCTCAGCTCCTAAATGGGACTCCGAGTTTGAAGAACAACTCCCAACGTTCTTCGAGGAGTTCGAGGCAGTTGCTACAACTGCTGGTATCAACAACGACGATACGGCGATGAAGAAGGGGGTCCTCCATTACACAGACCAACAGTCGATGCGGTTTTGGAGGACCCTACCTACCTACGAGGATGCCACGAAAACGTGGACCGAGTTCAAGGACGAGGTCTTGGTCCGCTATCCCGGTGCGTTGAAAGATGCGGAATCGACGATGGAGGACCTGAGAAAGGTCGTTAGCGAGTACGCCGGTTCAGGAGTTACGAACAGCAAAGAACTGCTGACTTACCATCGTGACTTCTCGATCATTGCCAAATCCCTTTTGACCAACAGAATACTTTCCGGGGTCCAAGTTGCCAGCATCTATACCGAGGCGTTCTCCAAACGATTCGTAATCGCCTAGATACACGACTCCAGGTGAAATGCCCCCAGAAACCCAAAGGACAAGCGTATACACTTACCGAGTTGCGCGAAGCCACCACTATCTCCTTTCCGATGCATCAACCACAGTAAAGCCCGGAAATTTTAGTACAGGGGACCGCTCCAAGGTCCCCGTATCCTCTATAACTGCATCAGTAGCTCCTAAGGTTGAATCAACAGGAGTCGAAGCTGGACCAGTTGTCCCAAGTGGTCGCTTCGTTGACCCAACTAATGACCCAGATGGTCAAAGGTGGCGAAAGCAGCCCATCTTCATCCAGTAGTGGTTTCCGTCCTCCGAAGCCGAATCGGTCGAATAAGTGCTTTTGGGATAACTGCGACAGCACGAAGTTTGATAACTGTGTTGACCTATCGGAATGGGTTAGCAAAGGTCGCGTGGAACGAGACGAAAATGGATTCGTACAGTTGAAAGGTGGCCAGCGTCTTCCTCGTATTCAACGATATACGGAGGGTACGTTGAAACAACGCTTCGAACGATATTTCGAAGACCATCCGTCCGAGAAGTCCTGGCTGTTGGAATCACCCCAGGTTACAACGGGACCGTTGGCGGGAGTCGACGTGAGTGCCCTACTCATCGTATACTCTACAGGGATTCCAGGGTCCGTCGATGCTTGCAAAGGCAGCGTCGTATATGGCGAGTCCTGTCGACGAGGAACAACAAGAAGCTGAGGTAATTCGTCAGCTTCTCTTCAAAATGGAAACACGCCGTGCAGCGAAGGAAGCCAACGATAAAGACGTACCTGATAAAACGTCGTCGAAGCCTATACCGAAACCCAAACCTAAACCTCCTCCTCGCTGATCCTGAGCCTTCCCAGCCGATTCCTCCTGTTCCTGGTCCAACGAGACCGCCGAAGCCTATCATAGGCAAACTTCCCCCCAATTACGTCCCTCCGCAGGAAAGGACGGTTGGCGTCCCTCCAAAGGATGACGTCCGTAACTTTCGATACCGAGCACCTATAGAGACCGAGGCTGCTGTTGAACGAGTTGTTCAGGCAGGACTCTCGAGCGTGGTTTCTATTCGACAGGATGATCTATTAGCAATCGCTCCAGAATACAGAAGAAGAGTGAAAGAAAATGTAACGAGCCGTCGTATCGGAATCGACGGAAATCTTTTGGAAGATATTGAGCCGACTTACCTTTTGGAATCGTCAAAATCACTGTCCCCGAGTAGATCTCAGTACTGTGAGAATAACTCCCTCCCTTTTGCTCTGAAAGATCCTCCAGATCCGGTAGCAGTTTTCTTCCAGGAATTCGGAGATGCGGTAGAAGGAGATGGTTTCTACGTTGCAAAGGAATCAGCCAGTATTCGAGGAATAAACGCCCTCATTGGAGAACGTTCTGTCCATTGTGTTGCGGACAGTGGGTGCAGCATAGTGGCCATGTCGGACGCAACTAGCAACGCGTTAGGACTTTCATTCGATCCGAAAAGACGTATCCCGCTACAGAGCGCGAATGGTAAGACGGACTGGACACTAGGAACTGCGAAGGACGTACCATTCCGTTTCAACGACATTATTGCGTTCTTGCAGGTCCATATCGTCGACTCTCCCGCATACGACGTCTTGTTAGGCCGTCCATTCGAGATCCTAACCCAAGCCCATATTAAAAACTTCCTCTCCGGCGATCAGCACTATACGCTGACCGACCCCAATACCGACAAGGTGGTCACCATTCCTACGATCCCTCGAGAGCTTCCGCGATTTCGCAAGGAAGACGGAAGGGACAGAAGCTATTGAGGAAAGAGAGAGGGGGGTGGCTTATACCCTCGAGCCAGCGCCACCGCCCCCGACGATGGTGGAGTTTGAAGACTTGAACGATGGAGATGAAGTCCTGGTGGCCGTTGAGGTGCACGAGGCACCGCTGGCATTGGACTTATCAAACATCAGCGCTAATATCTCAATATCCCTTAGATCCGAGGTCCTCGGTCCGGAACCGAGTTCCGATCAAATTAGCTTGGCGTTCTTTCACGCCCACGCTTTCTTCTCTTACGATTCAACAACGTACGCGTCGATTCTTCAGTGTTCAGCTGTTCCAGCCTCATTCATTAATTCCCCCAGTCTCTCTTCTTCCTGTTCCACTCTAGGGTCCCTCCTTCCTCACCTCCCTTCACAATATAGTTGTCTACCTTTAACTCCCAATGAAAATTCTATACCAATTCCCATATTTGCTGCCGCGAAGAAGCGTTACAGGCCAGTACACCGGCGTACTGTTCCTGTGCCAACAACTCTGCCCGAGAAATTCCGAATAATTCGCCATTTTCCAACGGATCCGCTCGAAGATCTTCCCATACTCAATCCAATTCCGCCATCTTTCACTCCCACTGGACGTTATACCCAAGAACGTAAAGACGTTATTGACAGCGTTCACGACCACGCTTTCCTATGGCCGGAAGAAATGAAGGCAGTCCATCATCTAATGATGCTTCAGGAGGGTGCATTTGCATGGAACGAAATGGAAAAAGGTCAATTTAAACATGAGTACTTCCCTCCTGTGGAAATTCCTGTCATTGAACACATACCCTGGCGTGTGCCGGTCCTCCCGATTCCCCCAGGTCTAATGGACGAGGTCATTAAAGTAGTCAAGGATAAAATTCAATCTGGCATTTACGAGCCGTCGAATTCGTCCTATCGGTCCCGTTGGTTTACAGTGGTTAAGAAAGATGGAAAGTCGCTGCGAATCGTTCATGATTTGCAGCCTCTGAACGCAGTCACGATTCGTGATTCATCAATTCCGCCAGTCTTGGAGCACCTAGCAGAATGGTATGCGTGCCGGGCAGTTCTTGCAGCGCTGGATATCTTTGTAGGTTATGATGAACGTTCCCTGGCCATCTCCTCCCGCGATCTCACAACATTCCAAACCCCTCTTGGTCCTTTCCGTCTAACTGCTATTCCCATGGGTTGGACAAACTCCGTCCAAATATTCCACGGAGACGTCACCTTCATTAATCAACCTGAAATCCCCGAATTCACCATTCCCTATTTGGAACGACGTTAATGTTTGTGGCGGTCCTACTCGCTACGAACTCCCGGATGGCTCGTTCGAGACAATTCCGGAGAATCAGGGAATTCGTCGATTCATCTGGGAACACCTCCAGGTGGTCAACCGTATTCTCCAACGTATGAAGTATGCTGGGGGTACGTATTCTGGTCCGAAGGCCATCATCGCGGCGTCTGAAGCCCTTATTACTGGCCACCTCTGTTCCTACGAAGGTCGTAAAATTGACAAATCGCGGGTGGCGAAAATTGTCAATTGGGGTCCTCTACTTAAGCTCACAGATGTCCGGGCATTCCTAGGTACCACGGGTCTTTGCCGGAACTTTATTGAGAGGTTCGCCGAGTTGGCTGAACCTTTGACTCGGTTAACGAGACGAGATATCCCTTTCCAGTTCGGGGAACTGGAAGCCCGTACTCAACAATGCTTAAAGGACGCGGTCCTTTCAAGTGGTGCTATCCGTCCTC
The DNA here is from genome assembly GCA_009733575.1 of Gymnopus androsaceus JB14. Lineage (NCBI taxonomy): Eukaryota > Fungi > Basidiomycota > Agaricomycetes > Agaricales > Omphalotaceae > Gymnopus > Gymnopus androsaceus. The sequence continues at coordinate 13,620 of ML769593.1, forward strand.
TGGTCTATGTGTCCGGCATCCCAGTCATTCTTGTTGTCGATACCTCAAATATCTGCATTGGTTTTATAATCATGCAGCCCTCTCCCGATAATCCCTCAGTCCGCTATATCAATCGTTTTGGATCCATTACTTTAAATTCTCGTGAAGCTAATTACAGTCAGGCCAAGCTGGAACTTTACGGCCTTTTCCGTTCCTTACGTGCAACTCGTCTATGGACAGTTGGTGCGAAACACTTCGTTGTTGAGGTAGACGCACTCTACATCCGTGGGATGATCAATAACCCCGATATCCAGCCCAACGCAACTATAAATTGTTGGATTGCTGGGATTTTACTCTTCAACTTCACAATGTTCCATGTCCCTTCTGAGCGTATCGCTGCGGATGGCGTTTCACGCCGTACTCCTCAACCAAACAATGATCCTGAAGATGATGGTGACCATGAAGACTGGATAGACCGTGCAAACGGGTTTATTCATTTTATTAACTTTTCTGTCTTTCAACCTTCCTCCCTCAACAGACTTTCAACCTTTCCGGTATTTGCCACCGAGTCTATTTCCTCTCCGCATTCATCTTCGGATGAATTTATCCCTTACGAGTCTATTCCGCGGTCAAAACAGGCTATTCGCGTGGATTCACGTATGGATTCCGTGCGGGAATACCTCTCATCCCTCCAACGACCAGAGGGTCTTTCCGATGACCAGTTCTCTGGTTTTATTCGATATTGTCTACATTTCTTTGTTGACAAGTCGGGACGCTTATGGCGCAAAGATGTCAATGGCTGTCACTGCCTGGTAATCCCTCAAGCTCGTCGAATTCCCATTATTCGGGAATGTCATGACTGAATGGGTCACAAGGGTATTTGGTCCACCATGGCATCCATCCGTGAACGTTTCTGGTGGCCAAACTCAACGAAGATGTCAAGTGGTACATCCGTACGTGTCACCTCTGTCAACTCCGTCAAACGGAGAAGCTCCGTATCCCTCCAGTGGTTGCAGAACCACTCAGTTTATTTTCAAAGTGCTACATGGACACGATGGAGATGCCATCCTCTGGTGGCTTCAAATATATTGTCCATGGCCGCTGCTCTTCCTCCGCATATCCCGAGTTCTGCAAATTGCGATGCCAGACAGGCGATGCAATTGCTACTTGGATTTTCGAGTCAATCATCTGCCGTTGGGGTGCTTTACGAGAAATCGTTACGGATAACGGTACTCCTTTCCTTAAGGCCCTCGATGTCCTCGCGAAACGTTATGGCATCCGTCACATTACAATTTCGACGTACAACTCCCAGGCAGCTGGTGTTATTGAACGCCGACATCTCAATGTCAGAGAAGCTTTGGTCAAGTCTGCTGACGGGGATGCTTCCAAATGGTCTCCGGTTTCTGCCTCAGTCTTTTGGGCTGAAAGAGTTACGGTACTCCGTTCTGTAGGTGCGAGTCCGTATTTCTTAGCCCACGGTGTTCATCCCACTCTTCCCATCGATCTCCTTGAGGCTACATACCTCCTTCCTCCTCCTACTTCCACCATGACCACAACGGATCTTATTGCATGACGGTCTCGCGAACTTCAAAAGTGTCTCGAAGATCTCGAGGATATGCGCCTCCGCGTTTACGGTAAACGGCTCGATTGGGTTCGCAAGGTTGAGTTGGAGCACGCTGCTTCAATCAAAACCTACGATTTTGTCCCTGGAAACCTCGTTTTAGCTCGCAATACGCGTGTCAAGACTCGAGAAGAACAATATGCGCTACATGGGACCCTTGATGGTTATACGCCGTAACCGCGGTGGAGCTTACATTGTTTGTGAGCTCGATGGTACAGTTTGGCGTCGCCCAGTTGGGGCGTTTTGCCTTATTCCCTATCTCTCTCGTTTATCTCTCCCTCTTCCGGACCTGGACGACTTCCTCGATATCACGACGACGGAGTTAACGGACCTGGAGGGCTCGTTTGACGAGGACCCCGAGGAATCTCCGACTGTTGAGGGTTCGGAGTTGTAATTTTTGCTTTACTTTAATTTACGCTGAGATTTAATTGACAAAGTTCTACACATCCCCTTCCTCTCCGTTTCCTGTACGTTCAATCACATTCCAAGCAGCAACAATTCCATTTCTACCTCCCCCAGCTCTTTTGAACACATCCTCAATCGTCTTCCGTCCAGCCACATCCCCATATTCAACGCCAAACCAGGTGGAGTCCGTTTCACCATCCATGGGGTGTTCACTATAGTGAGCATTCACAAACTGGATGCATTCCCGAAGATTGGAGTGCGTGGTGAACCTTCGAAGAAGTTCAGACCAATCCGTTTGCAAAAATCCCAACACTCACTTCAAAATACGCACGTCCTCCATCTAAAAATAACGACGGGAACGGCTCGGGTCAAGCCATAATGCCTGGGCATTGACTTCTCGACGTGGATTGCACTTTCCGTAATCTCGGCGGGGAGCAACTTGAGGGTTTGCCCATCCATCGTGTGCAAATGGGAGAAGAAATCCTTTGGGTACACAGGGACGTCCCCGCTTTCAAAACCAGCCTGTCGGATAAATCCTTCGAGTTGGATTATTGACCAACCGAGCATGAAGGTGTTGTGGGCGTTCCGGTTTTCCTCCCATTTGTCCAGAAGGGTATCGAATTGTTCACGGAGATACAGGTACAGGGATTCACGTTCGCTGGTCATGATGGTGTGTACTTGCCGACTTTCTACTTCATATATATACATTTTTTTTTTCTTTTCTGTTTGTCTTTCTTTTTTGCTCCGCTTGGTCCCCCGTGTTTTCATTTTAAAGTAAAGAGGGGATGTCGCGCTTCATACGCGTATGCATGCGTATGACTTCGCGACAAGGCCCTTGTACCATAGATACAAGGCCCAACATACTTACCAGCTATCGGTGCTCTCGGACACGTTCCGTTCCTTGTTACTTACCGCACAACCATTCAGTTAGACTGTAGACACATAGGGGATCCGGTATGTAGAAAACGAGCATCGATTCGAGATAGAAAGTAGATACAACTTTCCCTTCACAGTATACCTTCTTTAACCTGCAAACAGACCTGATTAACCCTCTCGAACCCGAAGCACGTTCATGTCTACGCACGCGAGCAAGCTTTACACAGGTCATCACTAACCGCTTATCAAAGGAGGCTTGTGGTATCTTACCTCCAGCCCTGGACCCTTTGGCTGGTTTACCTGCCACAGCACGCGACTTCTACTTAGCCCTTTGAACTCAGTATTGCTTGCACTGGCAATCTACTGGCTTGGCTATTCTTGAAGCGAAATTGCATACGACTTGTATTGAAGGGGGTAACATTCCAGAATGGATTGTTAAATGGAAATTGACTGTGGGACGACTCCAAGCTGCTGCGTATCCCATTGTCTGGTTGACCATCCAATCTACCTTTGCTCAACTACTACCTCCCAATGGACCATGCTCTCATGTTGCCCACGATATCTGTAAACATATTGACCACCCAGATCTCTTCCCTCACAAACCACTTAACTATAACACCTTCCAATCCTATACAGCTGATTCCGCTAAGCCTTTGGCAAATATCCCGATAAGTGTCCAGGAATGTTTTGCAATTTGGCCCGATAAAATTGAATCAGTGTTTTCTGGCCATTAAGTGGTGGCTGTGCAAAGTTATGATGGTGATCCTATTAGGTAAGCCATTCTTTAGCCTTTCTGATGCTTTACGTAAGGTCCGATCAATTTTTACAGCCGCTGTGGCCATGCCAAATTTGGCAATTTTATATCTCAAGAACGAGGCATCGTGGGAAAAAACTGACACCCCCCCTTGGATTTGTCAGACCATCCCCTATCCAACCCTGACCCTAACCCTAACCCTAATCCCACTCCTAACCTAGTAATAGCGGGGGCAAGCCCCCGCACCCCCATTTTTATCCTTAACCCCTGACCCTAACCCCAACCCCTAACCCCTAACCTATGCGCACTGAAGGTTTGGCAATGTTTTGATCAGTTCTCTATGTTAGGGTTCGCACAAGTGCGAACCCTAACGAGAACTGCTCAAAACATTGCTTTTTCAGGTAACCCTAATTAACCCTAATTCTGATATTTGCCAAATATTTTGTGATATTTTCACTGTTTTTGACGAATATTTTGCAAAGAATCCAAAGTTCTGCCCCCTATCAGAATATTTGGCAAATAGTCTTCTAGGGCAATTTTTTTTTTCTTTGATTTTATCGGGTCAAATTGCAAAACGTTCCCCGACACTTATCGGGATATTTAGCTTAAGACTAGCAGCATCTAGTGTCCTATACTGCCAAAGTCCAAGCTGCCTATAAAAATGATAAACATTTGAAGGAGATCCAAGGCAAGCAGGACAACTCAACTAGCAGCCACAGTGGTAATCAAAATGGCCACAGTGGCTGGAAGGCACGTAATGGGGGTGGTCGGGATGGTGCCAATTCAGCTACTTCTGCCACAGTTGATGGGGGTGGCACCAATGGGGGTGGTACACATAGAGAACCGAATACTAATACCGGCCAAGAACATGGGCTGAGGGCTAATATTGTATCAACTTCTGTTTTGGAGCAGAACAAACTTGGAAACATAGGTACTACATCTGTATCAGCTATCTTCCCAAACAAAGACATCCATATTTCCTCATATCCAATGTGTACACCTAAGCCTTTACCTACCTCGACATACACCTTGGACAATCTTTGGAAATCCGATGGATTTGCATTTGCTACAATCATTGGCGGATATTCTACGCTCTCTTATTGGTGATGCCGCCACATCCTACATCAGCACAAAAAATATCAATAAATGTCCCCAGGCATATGAACACCTTGTTTTGACTGTGAACGAATGGGAACAATTTAGTGGGGAATGTACTGGTGCATTGCGCGCAGATGGTGCAAAGGAATTTCATGACAAGAAAATTGATGAATTCTTACACAGGCGGGGAATCTCTGACGCGTCCACAGCCCCGTATGCTCATTGGCAGAATGGGAAAGCTGAACGTTGGATTCGACAAGTGCAGGACATGGCGATGGTCCTATTACAGGCATTAGGCCTGCCTATGTCCTTTTGGGGTGATGCTGTTGACACAGCAGCTTACATTGTCAAGCGTCTACCCACTTCAGTGCTAGATGATGATGTTACTCTCTACGAAAAGATGCACAAGATAAAGCCTGACTACTCCATTCTCCAAGTATGGGGGTGCCAATGCTACTTTTGGGTTGCAAAGGAGAGATAATGGAAACTTGGACCGAAATACACTGAGGGTATTTTTGTTGGCTATGAGAACTCTGGGTATAGGATTCGGGATCTCAATGGAGCTTACCATGTCATTCCACATGACTGTGTCATCTTCAACAAAAATGAGTTTGGTCGGCTCAAGGCTCCAAGGTTGAAACGCACTGTCAACTGGGATCCTTCCCTTGACCCTCCTACTACCACAATCGAAGCAGATCTTGCTGAGTGGGATACCTATGTATCTAAGCTTCGGTCTCAATGCCAACAGTCAACTCTCCCAATCCAATCATATGCTGCATTAGGTAACTTTGTAGCTTATACCTTGGCTGAAGACCTGGTCTCCAAAGCACTGGAACTACCCTCCGATGAACCTTCTGATTTTGCGAACACTCCTGATACAATTGTACTACCCAACAACTTGACTCAAGACTCTCCAATTTACCTTGCCGCTCCTGCTCTTTGATTCCGTCACGCAGATGAATCCCAACCTCGTTGCTTGTGCAAAGAACTTTTACAATGCAGCAATAAGGACCGCTGGTTAACTGCAGAGGGAGATGAACTGGCAGGACTTCAGAAATTAGGCATGTACTCTATGTCAACACTGCCACAGAATCGGAGACCAATTGTTCCTAAATGGGTCTATAGCTGGAAGCTCAACTCAGAAGGGGCTATTGTAAAGGCCAAGGCTCGCCTAGTTGGTTTCACTCAACGCCCGGATGACTATGGAAAAACATCTTCTCCTGTAGCACGTGTATCTGGGATCCGACTCCTTCTTGCAATGGCTGCTCGCCTCGATTGGGAACTATTCACCTTTGATGTGAAACAAGCATTTCTTAATGCTCCCCTAAAAGAGGAAGTTTATCGCCAACAAATTCCGGGTTATGAGCTGAGGACCATACATTGGTTCTCCGACTCCATTGTGCACTATATGGTCTACATCAAGCAAGTTATGCTTGGTACTGTACTCTCCGCAATGCTATTGAGAGTATTGGATTACGCCGGAGTGAAGTAGATCATGCTGTTTTTGTTGGTTATTGGGAACAACCCCCTGATTCCCTGATAGAAATGCCCACCAATGGTTTGCCTCTTCAGCTAATTATCCCAGTTCATGTCAATGATGGTCTCAGTGCCTGCAACTCTACACCTCTATACCTTTGGTTCATGCATATGATCAACAAATTCTTTGAAGTTGAAGATCTTGGTACAGCGTCCATCTTCCTTGGTATGAGGATTCACCGGGATTGGACAAAGAAGGAGCTCTACATTGACCAAGCTGCATATATTCTTGATCTGCTTGAACAACACAACATGGTGGGGGTGCAAAACTCAATCTGTTCCAATGACCAAAGTGCTTCATAAACTGGATGACAATGTCAACACCAATGCATGCCCTGATATCTTGCGGGAAAACTGGATGGTTTTCTACCAGGCTTTGGTAGGTTCATATAATTGGCTAGCCGTCATATCTCATCCCGATTTTTCATACACGGCATCATTGCTGGGAACGTATAACTCCAAACCAGCGTTTAAACACATGGTGTTGGCCAAATGTGTCCTTCAATACCTGGCTGGGACAATTGAATGGGTTCTGGTTCTAGGAGGGAACCAACTGTGCTCATTCAGAACATTCCCCCCTCTATATTTGCAATATTTCTATTTGGCAGTCTAGTTTTGTGGTCTTCCAGCAAACAAAAGATGGTTGCCCTATCCTCTACTGAGGCCAAATGCATGGCGCTGACACACATTCTTAAAGAACTTCTGTGGTTCCGTCTCTTCACCACTGACCTTCAGATCCACCTACCTATCCCATTCCCTTTACTTTCAGACAATCACTCCGGAATCCAAATCGCTAACAACAACTCCACATCCACAAATGCAAAACATATTGATATTAAATTTCACTTCATTCGCTCTCATGTCTCAAAGGGAGATTTTGACATTCACTGGATTCAAACTTCGGATACGGTTGCTGATGTCTTCATAAAGCCCTTACAGCATGAGTTACATACAAAACATAGTTTACGTCTTGGTTTGACTCCTTTTTCATCTCTTCATATTTCTGACTGTTCTTGATCCTACTTACAGAATCTGTCTCTTTGTAGCCCAAGGGGGATGTGTCGCATTTAGGATATCATATCTTATCTTGTTCTACATGTGACTTCCCACATCTTGTAGCTAGTTCACTTGCCTTGCTCCTCAGCCATTTACCACAATCTGGTCGCTGAGGAGTAACTCATTTCTCACCTTTCTACATTGCATTGTACTCACAGATTGTAGTTTCCATTTGTGATATTCTTTCTTTAGTTGGGATCTGACAAGGTAACCCTAGTTAACACCTGATACTGATATTTGCCAAACCGTGACTTCAGCACTTCCTGTTTTTGACAAATATTTTGCAAAGAATCCAAAGCTCTGCTCCCTATCAGAATATTTGGCAAATAGTCTCCTGGGCAATTTTTCTTTCTTTAATTCTATTGGGTCAAATTGCAAAACATTCCCCAACACTTATCAGGATATTTTGCTTAAGAATAGCAGCATCTAGTGGGCAGGTAGTTTGCGCTGGTGGGTTGTAGTTGAGCCACTGGCAGTGGGCAAAGACTGGTGTTTTGAGATTTTCAGTTTCTTGAGAGGGGAGGGATTGGAAGGGTGATGATCAATGGTTTGAGAGGAAGATGAGGCCTCAGGGTTTTGCAGGTGGTCATGCTGGCATTGGAGGCTACGCTGGTCATGCATTGAGATAGCCAATGCCCTAAGCATCTGTTGGGCCTCTTTGTTATCATTGGTGGCGGCTATGAACCCTGGAGCAATGTTCCAATGGGAACGAGAGGTAGATTCTCCATCTGAGAGAGTGGAACCAAAGAAAAGGTTGACCTCATCTACTACGTCGTCTTCAAACTTGAATTCACTATTGTCAACAAGGACCGCAGCCTTAGGTTTGCCCTTCCCTTTCCCTTGCACTTTGCCTTTTTTTCTTTCCTCCAGCAGGCTTGGGGGTGGAGTGGGCATTGGCTCCAGGCTCAGGCTTGGTTTCAACTGTTTCAGTGCTAGGAGGGACTGTACACTGGTAGTGATGGACACGGGTCCGGATCCAGGTATACCTGGATCCAACAGACAGGTACCTGTGGCCTCAAAGGGCTGACCTGTGACCTGCCCTGAAAATATCCCAAAGGATGACCTGTGACCTGTGCCAGATCCATGGGAAACAGGTACTGGGATCTGGACTCATGTCCATCATTACTGTACAGTGTGGTGATTAGTTCCAATGACAGACATGTTGGGGTGAAGCAGCTTACTTACGTGGGGAAATAGCCTTAGACTTTCCTTTGTGTTGGGCTTTGCTAGGCTTGGGTGGATGAACAATAGTAGAACCAGTGTCAGGTTCATCTGGTTCAGGTGCGGGTTCCAAAGAGATAGCCTTGGAGTGTGACCTACTTGTAGGCGCTGAAAAAAATGGTCTGGAAAATACTGGTGGTCTAAATTATTAAGGCTGGTTCATGAGCAAACAAAGGTCACGCAAAATCTTGAGTGGGGAACATCTGTATCAATTGTATATCTATAGCTTGAACCTAAAAAACAGGGAGGCAAAGACTGTGAATTATGGAACAGAAGCTAATCAACAAGGAAGGGTTTATTTCCCGGATCATTTTTTTGGCGCCTACAAGTAGTGTTGCAATGAGCAGCCAACTGACTAGTTCTGGTGTGACATTGTTCTCTGCATCTGCTCTCCCATTAGCCTCAGCAATCTTCTCCTTCTTTGTGCCTTTCTGCTCAAGTTGGACCCTCATGGTAATGGTCTGGTCCTGAGGATAGTCTGTTTTGGGCTGCAACAAGGGGACAATGGCATTGGGGATGGGAGGAGCATGGATGCTACCCTCTAGACCACTGTGGTCAGCTAGTGCATCAAGTGCTAAGATAGTAGAGTTGGAGGGTGAGGCAGCTCTGCTGCTGTTAGGTTACCCATCCAAGGCCATCTCGACAGACAAAGAGGGAGGTTGGGTGGATTGGTTGGCAGCGGTGTCCTCAGGAGACTTTGCAGGTTCCTTGGAGGTAGATTTGGAGCAGGTCATGGTAGGGCAAGTAGTTGGTTGTAGGATAGTTCTGGTGCAGTGGCTCTGGTATAGTGGCAAGAGAGGGCTGGGGACAACTTTGGTACTCAATTGCTCCTTTTAAACTAGGATTTAATTTCTTTCACAAAGAAAAATCATTTCATCATACCTTGGTCTTTGTATTGTCCAAAATGGGTTGGGTGGCAATTACTTGCTTTGTCCTGGCATGAGGCTACATTGTTGTGGCAATAGCCTTATCTGCATGGTCTAGAGCTGGCAGTGAGCACTTCCACCTGATTTGAGTAGGAAAGAGTTTGAGAGGGGTAGGGTTTTGAAGTACAATTTATTAAACTGCAAATAAATTGTAAAATGTATTGTATTGTACTGCAAAATGTATCACTGAAGTTTGTACTGATAAACAGTTTAAATCAGTACAGGTTTACAGTTTATTCAAAATGTGAAAATTGCTTAAACTGCTTTGAATCAGTTTAATCAGTACACATTTACAGCAGGTTATACTAGTGCAAACCTTGCATTACACCTACTAAACAAGCTTACAGTGTCATTTATTACTCCAATCTTGATCAAGATGTACTTTCAATAATTTATGAGAACTTCCTATAACATGGATGTTGTAAAACATTACATATCTGGTAGCAAATAGTATATAAATGATCAGCTCATATCAGTCTATACTGATATAAACCAATTTGAATCTGAACTGATTTAAACTCATAAATTGTATTGTATTACACTGGTTGTATCAGTACAATCAGTACAAGTACACAGTTTAACCAGTTTTCAATAAATCTTGTACCAGTACAATTCATGATTTATTGGATGTGGACCAAATAAATTGCATTGCATTGTACTTTGAAACCCTAGAGAGGGGTGTGGCCAAACGAGCGATCCAGGCCAGTTCCTTGCTGCCTTGCAAAGTCTGCCTCGCAATGTCATCTGGTCAGACCAGTCCTAAGCCTTGACCTCAATACAAGTCAATTCTTAGGAATGACCAAGCAGCAGCAAGATAGGTGGCTGACTAGCCAAGGACAGGGATACAGTGTTGTTGTATAGCTTGTGCTGGTGTAGACTCACTATCTGTGTGTTGCAGAAGTTAATCCAGTGGTGATTTCAAAACCGACTATGGTTTTATTAGCTGTCTGAGGAGCATATGGTATAATGCAGTGACAGTAGTTAGCAGTGGTGTTGTTACCGGGGCACGGTATGATGGTACACATCTTCTACTCTTTAGCCTAAAACTGTAGAGTAAGAGACAACCTTACCACTCAAGGGGGTTCAAAGAATTTAGCACCCAACTGGGCCTAGGTTAGTTAGTCCAGCCGCCAGGCTGGGAAAAAAAATTACACCCCCCATACAGGCCGGTTTTTGCCCTATTTTGGCCATCTTCAAAGTTGCAAAGGATTTGCAAAGGCTGTAGGCTCTTCAAAATGTGTAATTTAGCTCTAAGAATGAGATTTTACCTTTTATTAACCTTTTCAATGCCAACAATATCCTGAAAGCATCACTGATGGCCAGTGATATTGACAAAAAGGCCACCTTTTCACACTAAGATTCCCGTTTTAATACTAAACATTTCAATTTCAGAATCCGGAAAACATTTCAGCAAGGGGGTCCGAAAAATTTAATTTCGTACCAGGGGTTGGAAATTTTTTTCAGCCTCGGCACTGGACCCTCCCTCCCTTCACATGATCTTCTGGGTCATGTGATTACCAAATAAGGCAACTATGAGACAGATCACCATTTCACCTTACTGTGCTGGTCTTTTGCCCTTTTTACATGCTCTACATAACTAATTAGCCTTTGTAAACTCTTCACCTCACTCTGGATGCCATATATCTCAAAATATATTAGACAAGGTCAAGAACTGTAAGCACTCATGAAATGACCTAAAAAGGCAATAAAAAGGTATATGCTCACTCTACACAATGTAGCTGGTCAAAATATACTTTTCAGGGATTCTTGGGCTTATGTATTTGACTCATTTGGATATCACAAAAATGCATTTTGAGGGTCAGTCAAAAAATATTTTTCAGGCCTCACAATGGACCCACCCTACCTACCCTCCGGTATGGGATTTCCCGGCCCAGACCCCCTTGCATTTCAGTTGATGCAGATGGATCATGGATACTGTACCGTTCCAACCAAAAGTTCAGTCACGCATCACTTAGGCTCAAAATGAGCAGTTCACGGGAGGGTGTCACTGGTCATTTTGGGCTGTGAACACCGTGACAACTGAAACAAAATATACAGTCAAAAAAATATTCCTCAAAAATGGTAATTTTAAAAAAAGTCCTTAAAAACACTCAAATTAGCCTTGATTTACTTACAAACAAGCCATTTCTTGCTTCAAAACAAGATATCCACCATATCATGAACTAGAACAACAGGTGGACTCAATGCCAGTGAACAGTTCACAGATTGGTCACAGGTCACTGCACTTTGTGAACACTGATTTTTCTGAACAGTAGAGGTCACGCATCACATACCATGAACTTTTGGTCGAAACGGTACAGTACATTCTCTTGACATTCTCTGCCCACAATGTCAGCAAAGGTTTAAAGCCAATAAATCAATACCACAGGCAGCACAAGCCTCCAACAACTCGTAAAACCGCTCGTGCCTATGTGACAGCTGACAGTAGGGGGCACGCTGTAAGAGGCATGCTTATCTTATCATGATATACCATATATAGGCGTGGGAATGATTACATAGTGAGTTAGTCCAGGGCCAGACTCCGGGGAAAAAAAATCAACATCCAGTCATTTTTTTAAAATTTTGAACCCCCTTGTTACCACTGTTAGCATGGGAATTTCTTGAGATGATGGTGGTTCGAGATCAAGGTGCAGCGCCCTATGTATATTGTTCTAATGCACTTTATGCACCAATTCCTGGCTCTTTGTACACTATAAGTAAAATAAGATAGATTGTTGTGACAAGTTAACCTGTCAGTGGAAAAGTTAGCAGTAAGTTAGCAGATTTTGAAAAAATAAGTTAGTCTGGTAGTTATCAGATGCAGAACTGATACTAGTAACTTTTCTATTGGTCCAATTGACCATCTAATATTATGGTGCTTACCAGAATTTTTAAAATGGTGTTGATGAACTGAAGCAAATTTTGCCGCCGATTTGCACCCCAAGGCAATCTCTGAGAACTAGTGGCAGCAATTTTACTCTCGAATTTACCGTCTAAGCTTGGTGCAAGTCATGATCTATTTAATACAGTTACTAGCCTTTTGGCACTGAAACCAAGATCAAAAACAAAAACTCAAAGGTGAGGGCATCTAAATCCAAGAACAATGTCAGCAACCAGATAAATATTCCCTTCATATGCTACTTAGTACTTCTTAGTCTACTCAAGCATTCGATCAAGGTTGTCCTTCCTGTCTGCATCCACTGCCTTATCGAGTTCTGTACTTCCGTTGCCCATATTTCCCCATATACACCGAATTCCTCTATTGCCCAAAACCTCTCCATCCTCCCCGGAGTCCAATATCTGCGATACAACAACATGAGTGTGAGCCAACCCATCCACTTTAATCAGCAAGCGAACTTTCTTTTGTATTGCTGGTGAAAATTTTAGCAGATCAAGCTTTATTTCTGCGAGATGCACCCGATATTCGGGCCCTCCTGCAATAATATTGAGAGTAACCGTGCCATTTTGAGATGGCATCTCCAGGATCACAGAACGGTTTTGGGGAAGTGTAGTATGCTTTGGGATGATGGTGGAAACTTCATCTGAACAAGAGAAGTTTATCCCAACGCGAAGCAGTGTTAAGGAAAAAGGTGCTCCAATGTATTTCACCGACCACCAGCTGTAAAACAGCCCTTCTCCGTGAGCCTCCTCTGCTGCATATGTATCGGGATCATTGCAGGTTAGAGTTGGTACAGAGGAAGCAACCAAGTCAGAAAGGTGACCTGTTATGAGCTTCAATGCGACGTCTCTTGCCAAGGAGCTTCCGCCGTGATAATTGATGAGAATCCTCCCCAGTACATTCCCCTTCTTCAATTTCTCTATCACCTCTTTTACACAGTCATAGATATCATTGATAGTGGATCTGCAGACCCCTTTCAAGACATTCCCTTCCACTTTGAAGCACCCCTGATGTGTTCCGGTGATATTTACTTCGTATCCCATCTTCTGATCCCCAATATCCATTACCAATTCATGACAGGTATTATATTCGGGGACCACTTCGGGCAATTTCCGAGCAAGAAATTTTCCCAATGCAAAGTGGATTGTTTCAAGATGGGTCCTTTTTTCAAATGCCACTGTGAATTGGGGGGGAAGTGCGTCAAACGCCTCCTGCACAGCCATTTCCTCCTCCGGGGAGAAGTAGATCGGGATACTGGCCACGGCATACACGTAGGCGTCGAGTGGTATTTGGGCGATGGAGTATATATGCCGTACAACAGATTTAACATCTGCGGTTATTGCTTCTCGAATGCCAAGCCTCAATTCGGGATTTGCGGCTATCACTGTACAGAAAACTGTCGAACCTTCTTCCAGACTAGAGAAAGAGATGCCTAAAGCTGTGTCGTAGACCATGGTGGTTCAAGGCGTTTTCGAGGATGTAGATAAAACGGAATGCTTATGTTGTGTATATATATATCTTTCGATGACAGCGTGGGACTGGCATCGTAAAAAGGGCTGTGTGGATTGACGACGTCTCCAACGAGCTCAATCCTCTCAAAATGTTTGAAGGAGTACGGAACTTGTCTAAAAAAGGTCTCGAAGCGCCTTCATTTGTTGCTAAATCCGAGCTACAAATGATTAAAGAAGCTCATCAGCCGTGTCACACTCACTCCCATCAGAGGAATTGGAGATTCAAGCCAAGTTACAAACGGTAGGAGGGTTTGGGCCCTCCTACAGATGCATTTTGGTGCTATAAACGCTGCAATCAGTGATGGCATAGCGCAAGCAACTAATATCTTGGCTATTCACTTAAAAACAGATGTTGCGCTCGCGACCCGAGTGCTTCTTGACCGGACCTATGGCATGCACTTGTCTACAAATCCATCTATAAACTTTTCATCAAAATGTGACTGGAATTTTGTAGCTTGGCGATAATTAGTATTAAAATCCTACAGGATGTCACCCAATGCACCTAGAAACCGGGTTGCGAGGAAAACCAAGATAATTTTCTGGCTTATCAATTGACCTGCTTTTTTTGAGCTCAACAAGACAAAAAAGGCCAGTCAATAACACAGCCTTAGTTATGATGACTGCTGCGACCTGAGAACTTCACTTCTCTTCAATTTAGACAGGCGCCATTACACATGGAAGATTCTGCCGGCTTCTAAATAGAATCATCGGGACGCGAGGCTATGCCGGATGCGCTGAAGATGCAAAACTGATATTAGTGACTGTTTTCTGGCTGCCGAATTGATCATCTACTTAATATCTAATAGAGTCCTGTACTAGCCCTTTCTGAATGGCATTAATGATTAGGGATAATTCTAATGGGAAAACCAGGTTTCTGAGGGTTTTCACATCAGTAAAACGTCCGATGCCTTGAGAGCTTTTAAAGCTTCCCTCAAGCCCCCCTCAGGCTGGTCTTGCTCAAGACCAGTGTCTTTGACCACACCCCTCGTTTGCTTGACAAGACACTGTCAAGCCCTCAAGCCAATCTCAAGTGCCTGTCAAGCCACGTACAAAGCCTACAAGCACACCTTAAAGCAAATTCGTGAGAGCGGACAATTACAGCGAGCAGCCATATCATTTCTACTACACGGTAGATACAACATTGATGTAAAAACAACGAGTAGTAGTGAAAAATAATCATTTTGAAGGAGTTGAAGCCTACACCAATGGGCAACAGTTAGTTAGCGGCTGATCAATATGAAAACGGTCACGTACATTGGATTTCTTGTTCTTAAGAAGGGGTCGACGGGCCTGAGGAGCAGCGGGAGTAGCAAGGGAAGTTTCTACCGCCGCCGCCTCACTCATTGCTGCTGCACGCGCCGATTGCTCTTGGACTGGATCACGCCGAGCATTTTTTTTGAACGTGGTGAGAGCAACGGTCAGAAGAGTCGACCAGTCGTTGTCATCTAGGCTGCAAATGTCCTCATAAATCTCCGCTGCCCACATACCACCAGCTGTAGATAAACCCCAGTTCGATTCGGAGAACTCTTCCTTGGATCCATCTGTGGCGTTGACAAGAAAAACTCCAGTGCGATTATATTTGAATGCTCGGGCACACTGAAAACTCATTGTTAGCGTTCCATCACATGAAGAATGTGCTACGTACCGCCATAATACACATAAGCAAAGCTCCCTTTGGACGCCCGGCTGCAGTTGACATCTTGTGAGATAATGACCGAGCGTGAACATAATACAGAATGATTCAAAAAGACCATCCCGCTCCTGTCAATATGTGTATTGAGAAAAATAAAGGTGGAAACAGAGACGACTCACCTCCGATTCATCCAGGGTGAACGTTCGCCACAAAAAGCCACGGTCTACATCAGGCTGACTTGTCTCTTGAATGACACCAAAGTCAGTAGCTTGTGTAGCACAGCGAGCCCTGTCCTCAATGGTGTTGATATCGTTGTCAAGAAAGAAGAGCTGCACAGCCTTCTCGGATGACTTGCGAATGCCACCTCGGAAGTTGTATAGTGCAGCTCGAGCCTGGAGGTATTTAGCAGAGGGAAAGGAAATTGAATTAAACAGTGACATACACACATGAAAATAGCATCGCCAGCGTGGACGTTGTGAGTGTGGTTAGTGGCTGCCTTGATAACGGTGTCGTACTCGACCTGCAGCATGGAAGGTGTTGGTACAAGCCAGACATTTGGAGCGGAGCCTTTGGGGAACCAAACAGTCGCCAGTGAAGCCAAATTGTGGACGATGGTCGGCTCGAATTTGCCAATAAACACTTTCTTGATTTCCTCAGGTAGGCTGTTACGGTTGTGCCTCGCAGCCTTCTTCTTCTTAGGATTACCCTTGGGCTGAGGGTTTTCAAGCGCCAGTGCAGGTGCATTGTCGTTCACTTTTGTAAGGGAGTTTGCCTCGGAGAATAGTATTAGATTGAACGTCGTTCGGGAAGAATTATGCAAACGCACCACAATAGTTGGAGTCGGGACTGCAGGTGCAACCTTTGCAATAGTACGAGGCTATGAAAAATAAGTGAGAGTAAGTGAACATTAAAATTTGGCAGGAGAAATAGAAAAAAAACGCACCAATACGGGCTTTTCAATTGGCTCTTCAGTCTCAAAGCCTCCAAAGCGAACCTCATTGCCAATTTTAGATCCTTCATCAGCGTCAGGCTCGTCAATGTCATCAACATCCATCTGGTCTGATGCACGCGATGCTGGGCGCGAGTCAAAGTCAGACAACGGCTCGGAAAAAAACGCTCCGCCATCACTAGTAGTGTACTCTCTCTCGGGGATGGATTCCGGGATGAATGATTCCCAGTCCTCGGTAAGGCCTCCAGCTGCAGGCCCCTTCTGCTTCTTGAAGTTGATCTCGCTAGATGTAGAATATTAATTCATTGTAGATGAGAGAAAGGAAGGAGAACATGCCGTTGAGACTTTGCCTTGCGCTTTGATGGAGGCATGTGATCATCGGAATCTTCACTGAAGATCTCCGCCTGCTGTTTCTTGAGCTCCTCTATATCAGCACGGGTAGCTTTCTTTGTTTTCTTCACCAGGCCTTGACGATGAGCAGGAGCAGGTTCCTCTTCTTTCTCTGGGCCTGAGGAATATTCTATGGTGCTATCGGAGTTGTGATCATTGCCGTTCGTCTGGTAGCCTTCGGAATCATTGCCATTTGAACCGTTGTCATCTTTGGCATCTAGTGAATCAAGGTTTAGTAAATCATTTTTGTATACAAATAGCCATACCAGAATTAGTTTCTGGAACAAATGGTTCCCCAACCATTCCTGGACAAATGAGCTTAGCCTGCTTGGCACTTTGTGCCCGGTTCATTTCATTTTCGATTGCTGCGAGTTGAGCTTTGGCTTTAGCTCTCTGTTCTTCCAATCTCACAAGACTGGCAGCCTTCTCCTCTTGCTGTGGAATGGTAAGTTTTGGAGGTGGTGTTTTACGTTTCTCTTCAGGAGTGAGGTCCGTTCCAGGATGAACATTCTTGTTGCTTTGCCGGGTCTGAATGCCTTGCCAGTCACTCGCAACTGCCCGCTGCACATCTGCAGACTCGCTTCCAGTGAGAAAGGTTTCTTGGCCATCTTGACCAAATTTTTGTAAGCGAGATTCCGTATTCTATTTCACTGAACACTGACCTGCGATTGTTGTTCTTGAGGCAAACGTACGAACACTGGAAAAAAAAAAAACAAAAAAAAGTTAAAGTACGTGTGATGCTTAGTTCATTGAAAGATACCCACTGCGTCTCCGAAGCTCCACGTTTAGGTGCTGTGGCCTTCTGCGCTGGCTTTGTGCTACTCGATTAGGCAATTAGATGCAGGTTGATCAGAAATGACTTTTTTGGCTCACGAATTTTTAGTCAGTGCCTCAACTGCATCTGATTTCTTTTTCTTGAACTGCTTCGTGGTGTTCCCTGCAACACTGAGAACGATACCAAATAGAAGAGGTATGTTAGCTAGGTTTTTTTTTGGAAAGAGATGAAGTTAACTTACTCCACATCAGCTGCCATTTCCTCAGCCTTTTCGCTTGGTTGAGAACTTTTCGCTCAACCTTTTAGGCCTGCACGACGCTTTGAAGTCATAGTGTTGAGGTGGTAGTGGTAGCGGATGAAGAAAAGTTCTTTTTTGTAAAATTTTTTACCGGTCGGATGAAACTCGAGAATTTCCGAAGTTCAATTTGCAAAGTTCAACGGTTTAACTGTTCTTCTATTTATCCATGCACTGCTTTAACTGCTCTAGTTTGTGCCTCTAAACTTGAATTCAATGTTCGAAGCATGTTCTTTAATGGTTCAAAGGCCTTTTCATTTTTGCTCATCCTTGCTATATCTTGCTCCACTGCCATCCTCATTCAAGAAAATTACGAGTCCATGCCAGGCAGTAAATCTGTAGACGCAGTTCGTAAAATGGCATATCGACCGAGAAATTTGGCCTGTGTTGTCAATGGATGCCTGCGACATTTCAGTACTCCTGCAGGACGTACAAATCATATGAACACAGCTCACCCTCTTTATCAGCCAACTGCCAGTGGTTCCGTGACGCAGCCAGCATGTTCTCCAACTCCTATTCCTTTGGGACAAGATGACAATGGGGTCAATGACCCTTTCGACGATGACATAGGAGAGCATCCGAGACGATCTCCAACAGTAGAACCTGAACTGAAGTCCAAAAGATACACGTATGAATATCACCCCAAGCTTAACGGTAATGAATCTTTGCTTTTCTATGAGTATTATAATTTATAGGTTTATGTACTTCAGGACTCCCTTGCGATGCAGATGGCAACTTTCTTCCACCCGATACACCTCCTTCACCTCCAGCCCCACCAGGATCTAATGACTTCACTCCTTTCAGCCATAGAGTGGAATTCGAGATGGCGGACTATCTTTTCTGTGAATGTCAAATGTCAGCTGGAAAGATTGATCGACTCATGCACCTCTTGGCCGCATACCATGCTGGCAAGGCAGATCCTCCTTTTGCCAATCACAAGGAGGTCTATTCAGCAATCGATGGAGTTGAGCATGGCGAAGTACCTTGGAAATCATTTTCAGTCTCCTATAATGGCCCAGTACCAGAAACTGGCAACATTCCGCCCTGGATGCAGCAGGAATTTGAAGTATGGTACCGCGATCCAGAACAGATTCTTGCGAACCAGTTGAAAAACCCTGATTTCAAGGACGAGATTGATTATACAGCGAAGCGCATGTTTGACCCCAACACAAAGCAGCAGGTCTATAAAGACTTCATGCCGGGTGATTTTGCCTGGAAAGATTCAGTATGTTGTATCACCAATTGCTCGTTGCATGATACTAACTGAGTCTACGACAGGATGAAGCCGCAAAAGATGAAACCACGCATGGCTCAATGATCTGCCATGTCATTTCAGGGAGCAACAAGACCACAGTCTCTGTTGCCACAGGCCAAAATGATTTCTACCCATTCTACACGTCAATCGGCTCAATTCACAACAATGTCCGTCGCGCTCATCGTAATGGTGTTGCATTGTGTGCGTTCCTTGCAATTCCCCATAGTGAGTTCACTCCTATCTGTAACGGTATATGCCAGCTCAATCCTGCATGACAGCCAATAAGGAGTACGCCGATGATGATAAATTTCGCACCTTTCGCCGTCAGCTCTTTCATACATCTATCGCCCATATTTTCTGTACACTGCATGATGGAATGACCACTCCGAAAGTGAGGCTATGTGCTGATGGTCACTATTGACGTGTTGTATATAGTCTTGGTCCCTACATTGCCGACTACCCAGAGCAGGTCCTTCTTACCTGTGTAGTGAACAACTGGTGCCCAAAGTAAGTCGTTAATGTGGGCTCAATGTATTATCTGTTCTAATATACACTTTAGGTGTACAGCACATTGGAAGAACCTCGATGGAACTGCTAACACCGTTCGACGCTGTCTGGAGCATACTAGGCAGCTGAAAGAAGTATTTGATCACACAGGCCTGTGGAATGAGTACGGCGTTGTTGGGGATGTTGAAGTAACTGTTTCTCCATTCTATTTCTTTTTTCGTTGACTTATTTTGTGCTTACTAGCCTTTCACTTCTTTCTTCCCTCGAGCAAATATTCACCACCTTATCTCTCCCGATCTTTTGCATCAAGTTATTAAAGGAACATTCAAGGATCACCTGGTTGAGTGGGTGAGCAACTACATCACTCTCACCTATGGCTCTCGCGCGAAAGCCGTACTTGCAGATATTGACAGGAGGTTCGCTTGATTATTCCGCTCACACGACTGCTAGACTTACATGGTCATACTAGGATTGCAGCTACTCCACCGTTTCCGGGTCTACGGCGATTCAAAGAGGGAAGGAACTTTAAACAGTGGACCGGCGATGATTCCAAGGCTCTAATGAAAGTGAGTACTTATTTAGGATTGTTCAATATTGGGGTACTCATTTCATATACAGGTCTACCTTCCAGCCATTCGTGGACATGTACCAGAACAGATGGTTCATGCATTATCCCATTTTTTGGAGTTCTGTTATCTCGCACGTCGTGATGTTCTTGATGAGGATGCTCTGGCACAAATGGAGACGGCACTTGGGAACTTTCATTGTGATCGGATCGTATTCGAACATGAGCTTGGGCATTCTGGACGGACCGAAAGTTTGTTCTCACTGCCACAACAGCATTCTCTTAACCACTACATCCCATCGATACGTGAATTCGGTTCACCAAATGGACTCTGCACCTCGATTACCAAGTCAAAGCACATCAAGGCCGTGAAGGAGCCCTGGCGATGTTCTAGCCGCTACAATGCATTGGGCCAGATGCTCTTAACCAACCAGCGTATCGACAAGCTTTCAGCAGCACACGTAGATTTCACGGCACGTGGGATGCTCAATGGCCCACTCTTCACCGCGGGGCTTGTATTAAATGGCTTCAAAGATGGATCGGCTGATGATGTAGAGGAGCAAGGATTGCAAAAGCCACCAGAGGAAGATGGTGCCATTGAAGGGCCTCGTGTACTGGGTGAGGTGAAGCTTGCAAAGAAGCCAGGTATGTTCTTGTATTTTATCTTGTATAGCACTTTACTAAGAGGTATTATCTCAGTTCCTCATTATCCCAGAGCTCTTCATGCTCTTGCTGCGCATATCAGGCAGCCACAACTCAGCTTGCTAATTCGGCGGTTTTTATATGGACTTGAACATCCTGACTGCGACGATCCTTCCCTCATAGATCCAGTCAACTATCCTCCGGCTCCAAGTAATGCCCGTGTGTTCCCATCCGCGTGTGCAATTTATTTTGCACCTAGTGACCATTCTGGCGTTGGAGGGATGCATTGGGAGCGCATACGGTCGGTACGTTCCTGGCGAAAAGGGCCCCCGCGTCGAGACTGTGTGTTTGTCTCAAAGGACCCAGATACTGCAGGATTTATGGGCCTCAATGTCGCTAGGGTACATCTGTTCTTTTCCTTCAAATACAAGGGTGAGGATGTACCCTGCGCCCTTATCCACTGGTTCTCGGCGGTTGGGGACTCTCCGTGTGATTCAACAGGAATGTGGGTGGTAGAACCGGACAAAGACCCTGATTCTGGCAATCGTGTCATGGATATCATTCACATCGACGCAATCTTTCGATGTGCACACTTGATTCCAGTCTATGGAGACAAGTTCATCCCTCGGAAGGACAAGGTAAACTTCGCCAATTCTTTGGATTTGTTCAAGTCTTTCTATGTAAATAAATATGCTGATCATCATGCACATGAGATTGCGTTCTAGTAGTGTCATGTTGTATAGTAATTCCTAGTCTATTCAATGCTCAATGTTTGCTCGCCATTCATAAAGACATCTGAGTACCGTTTAAGGTTAGGGCTAGCGGCCTATACTGCATCCCGAATTATCCCGGATATATGAAATTCGTTGGAAGTCCTATCATGACCAACAAGTCTCTAAAACGGAAAGCAGAGAACAATGAAAACTTGGCTCTACATGAGCCACCTCAAAAACTTACTAGTCCGCGCAAGAGTCCTCTTCAAAAGTACGTGCTTCAAATGTGTCCTGTTCTCTTCAAATTGTTTAACATTGTATTTTTATTGTTTATCAGTCTCAGCAACGAGTATCAAAGTATCGAATCAGAGCATATCACCAAAAAGAATGCTGGAGATGTTGTTCATTTGGATACTCAGGCTGCCGCAATTGAAAGGCCCGGGAAGGAAGAGAGCTCGGTCGATGATCCTGACGCAACTCTCGTTATGGAGGACGGCTGCGATCCTTTGACTGGCGAGGTCAAAAAGAACACTGATTTGAGTGGTGCGTCTACATATTTAATTTATATACATGACATTGACAACGACTATACAAAAAAATGACAGTGCAACTCAATGAAGAGGAATCTAACTGGCCGGTTTCGCAACTCAAGCTTGTTCACCGAACAGCATTGATTCACGAAGTGGTTCCCACCGTTTATACGGAAAATCGACGACTAAGGGGCGTGATTAGGTTGCTCGAAGAGCAGGCAGTCTCGAAAGATGCTGAAGTCAAGAGGCTGCGGAATGCACTTAATACTCACCAGTAGTAGTAATTGAATTTTGGGCATGTTGGAGGCATACTACACACTGTAATGTATTGAACAACATGAAAAGTGCCTTGCAGAATTGCTTGCACTTGAGAGACACTTGAGCTTGAACGGCCGGAGCGTCTTGATCAAGCACAGCTTGGTAGGCTCTTCTCAAGCCTCAAGCTGCCGGACGTTTTGCTGATGCAGACAAACTCATCAGAAAACACCGAGCCTGTCTGGAGTGGTCAGGAGTGTCCATATTGGAAGTAGAAAAATAGACACCCCCCATGTACAAATAAGTACTCCAGGAGCGCTCTGTACAGATGACAAGTCTATCAGACCTCTGAATTGATGTGTACATGATCCGAGTCACTATACACCAACAAAACGTGTGTGATGCGGCAGTACTCAAAAGTGCCTAGCAGAGTTCCAGCTTTCCAGAGACTCAAGGACCTAGATGGTAAGCGCTGCCCTGGCCAGAGCTCCCAGAGGCCGGATTATTTTCTTATATGGAGATTAAATATGCTGGGAGGCTCAGGCAAGTACTGTGAAATCTTATGTTTGCTAGGAAATTGGACGTTTGCCATCGCTAAAAACACATTTTGCTGATGTAATTTACCAATACCTTTTGATCCTGTACTTGTACTGCCACTAAGATTACCATTCAAGAGCACAAATAAGAGAGAGGAATAGCCTATGAGCTTCTTTGTATTGAACAATAGATCTCATCAGCAAAACCTGTATCAGCTGGGACCCTCTGGGAGCACTGTCAAGCGCTTGCCGGCACTGCCCAGGACTCGGCAGTGCCGGCAAGCGCTTGCCAGTGCTCCCAGAGGGTCCCAGTCAATACAGGTTTTGCTGATGCTGTCTAGTACAGGAAACTACTTACATGATTAACTATTTTTCAGCTTATGTCCACCCGCCCCAATACCCTGAAGCTCCAGAGACAGAGTTGCCAGGGGCAGGCCCTCCAAAGGATCAGACCTAAAGGACTCTAAGTCCCATCCTGTTCCTACACCTCCCGCCGGTGAATGTGCGCCATTTACTATTAGTATTCCCGACTACCAGATGTTGCAAAACATCCGCAGTACCATTCATAACCAACAATGTGATGTCCTGGCACTCTATTTTTCCCAAGGCTTCAGCTTCTTGAAAAGGGAGGGAGGGTGAATAGCTGGAATTCGGGACTCAAAGAGCATTCTGCTAGCGAGCCGAATGCGTGCTACAGTGGCAAGTATGAACAACTGCATAATTTTTACCTAGATACGCCAGTTGATGACAATTGAAAAGCATTCATGCAGCAAATGGTTACTCACGTCTATTTGGGAGGTTATCAGAAAGATTAACGATGAAAAGCTGAAAAAGTTCGCGAAATGGGTCTTCTTTGACGTTTCCCGTTTCTTCCTCTGGGACGTACCTAAGTTCTTCCTATGGGACCTACCCCTAGCATCCTTCGAGCCTTGGGAAAGTGGGCCTGGAAGGCTTTGACAGTATGTTTGCCTGCATTTATAAAGGCTCTGGGAAGGACTGTGTGGAACGTTGTGAAGGGGCTGGGAGAGATAATTGGTCGCGCCATCAGTAGCATTGCTTCTGCAATCCACTCGCTTTTCATGGCCATCGCCACTTTCCTCCGCAACGTGACTCTCCAAGATGTCTTGCGTGCCTTTAAAGAGGCTCTCAATGCCATCTTATGCAACTGCCTTTGCTCGTGTGAAGAGGTATCAAGGGAGTGGCCAAAGCTATTGATAAGTTGTTATGTAGTTTGTTCGATATCTTTTGGTGGACTGGGAAAGCGCTAGTCCGAATAATACTTTTCGTGCCGGAGACTATTGGGCGGATTGTCTTGGAGATGGGGTCGTTGGCGGGGAAAGTTGGTAGGGAGATCGTGCTTCTCATCAATCCTAGGTTTTAGCGTTCCTTAGCCTCTAGAACACGATCTTTGTAGTTTGATCTTCGCCAGGAATTCATTAATCCCCCAAAGGCCTATGGGCTGCAAGTTATAGTGGTAGATGGACGGAAATTCCTTCAAGATACATAGTAATTCGGTACGTGTACTTGTACTTTGATATTATTTAGTATGAGTACTTGTGAGTTGATCATGCCGCTGTGCTAGCCTATCCAAATCTGCAGTGTTTATATTGTCATAAAACGCAGTGGATTGTATGGTGTCCGCCAAATCCCCATGTCCCGACTCCAAGTAAATAGCTCCAGTGCATTGCCCCGTTTCGCATTTTTTCCTTTCACCAGTCGCATCTGCACCATTCACCACCTTCACCTCATACCTATTCATGACAGGAAGCCATTGAGCCTGACATCCCTCCGAGAAAGTCCATGTCGGTGTGCCGACGAGGCGAAGGTGCCCGGCGGCGGCAGCAGCCAAAACGAATGCTCTGATTTTTGGTTCGAGTTGGTTTTTCTGAGCGTCGCTACATGGCGTATTCCGGATGGTAACTCTTGGGACCTCGGCGTCCCGGTTCGAAATTTCAAAATCGTGGAACTGTTCTTTTGTCCAGTAGGTGATAGTGACTCTCGAGTTTACACCCTTGGCTATGTTGTCGGGCCGGGATGCAACAATTTTGGTGGAGTCTTTGGGCGAGGATGGGGGTGTGATATATTTGGCTTCGACAGGGTGTTGGTCTTTAGTGTTCATTGGTGCAAGTGGTGCCGCAGGTTTGGGTTTAACTTCAGCGAGCTGATGACAACGGGTTGGTGAAGTATTGAAGTCAGTAAGGCGTGACAGTGCAGGATTGATATTAGCATTGGTAGCTCACAGTGACGGGTACCGCACAGACAGTCGACACAGTCAAGAAAGCTGAAGCTGCAATAAACAAGTAGCCGCTGAGACGCATTGGACAGTGTTTAGAAAATAAGGTTCCTGTGTTGCTATCGATTAATGAATGAGAAGTAATTTTGACGGAATGAAGTGACCGGGATGGTAAACTCGACCAGCGAGTGAAGGGGACCAAAAAAAAAGTTACATCGTTGGCTTTTAAAGATCTTAGAAGGATGGAAGGATGGAAGGATAGACGGCAGTTCTATTACACGGCGGCACATCAAAGATACTAGCATCAAGTTTCCATCACCAATTGATAGACGCGTAATATGCTCAGTATCCTGAAGTACTGAAGCTACCCAAAAAGACTGTGTCGACGGTCGTGCTGAGAACAAAGATTAATTAGGCGCGCAGTGCCCAAACGCCTTCCTTCCAACTTCCTTCAGCTGCTTAATGCTTGACTTGAACCTCGAATCTGATTCTAACGCAGCTCTGAATAATCGATGTGGCGTGAACCTCGAATTCGGCCTGGAATTCAATGCTTTATTGGAAACCGCAAGAGTTGGACTTGACTGTAATTTGCGACCTGAAAAAAGGAGACTCCAGTCGCGTAAAGATGTAGCGAAGCTCATGGATAAATCGGTTGTGTAGGTTCGTTATCGTTACAGTCTGCTTGAATTCCTGCTGATATTCTACTTTGGATAGATGCTATGCTTTCGGGCACTCGCCAAGCTCTCTTCCAACTTTCCTGGTCGACTCCAAATTGTCCATCTGAAATTTTAGATGCCGCTGGCACATCCTCGTAATGAACGGCATCCATTTTGACTATGTTCTACCTGCATAGAAAGGAGATATCGCACAAGCAAGAAGACCAATGCTAGGGTTTTAATGACTCGGGCTCCTGCGTTGCGCTCGTTTACTTGCTGATGGTCGGATTCGGCCTTCTTGTCGTCGCTGTATCTTTCGGAATGTCCCTCCATCCGATGTCAGGGGAAGAAAGATCTTGGAAGATCCTGTTACCGAGGAGTTCTACAATCCTTTTCGCAACTTTGACTCGTGGGGCAGTGGCAAGGCAGTAGAGCAGGAGGATAGATGAAGTGTTGTACGGATTCATGATAACCAAGCGCAGTACGCATTTTCGACGTAGGAAAGTCGATGTGAGGCTCTAGTACGTGTTCAAATGACTAGTATAAATTGTACAACACCTTTTCCTACATAGCCTAAATCGGTAATTCGGGCAACTGCATACATTAAATCACACGGCTCGACAGGTTCTGAAAGACATTATAAGCAAGTAAAGCTGGTTGTCGAAATCATGGCAATTCACAAATCAAGCTCACTTTGAACGATGTCCAGCCCACGCCCTGCTCCAGCTTACATTCATCCGCTCCACTATCCTGAAGCCTCCGAGACAGAATCGGCGGAGTCAGGGCTTTCCAAAGGAGCGAATCCTCCTTCGTCAAACGACTCCAAGTTCTACACCTCCCGCCGACGAATATGCTCCATTACTGGATGAGCACACTGACTCTTATACCATTTCCCACTACGAGATGTCTCGAAACATTCTCGGCGCCTTTTACAACCAACAATACGACGTCCTAGCACTTTACTTCTCCAAAGGTATCAGCCCCGATCATCTCACCTGCCTCGGCAACACACCTCTCCTTCTAGCCATTCGCAAGGGCGACTTGAAGATGTGCAAATTTCTCCTTGAACATGGTGCGAGGGCGGATAGCTGGAATTCCGGACTGGAGGATCCTTCAATGCCCAAGCCTTTGATAGTGAATCAGTGACCTGCGTAATTTTTACCTAGATTCGCCCGCTAGTGGCGATTCAAAGGCATTCTTGAAGCGAGTGAAGGCCTTTCAGAAGGAGCTTTTGAAAGATAAGTCTAGACAACGATATCACTATGATAAACGGAAGAACAGAAATTTTCTCTATCCATCTCGGACGCCATGATGGTCAAGCTGCTTGTTGAACGGTGCGGATCCGGATGTGGTGGCCCCGGATGGCCTAACTGCATTTCGGATTGCAAAGGATGCTGGACATGGAGGTGTGGCTAAGTTTTTGCCCCCGAGTAGGAAGAGGATAATGCGAAGGATTAAATGTGAGTTTTTCTCTCAAGTTCCAACTGACCGAATCCTAATCCTTGTTTCTCGTTAGTCAGGAGTCGTAAACCCATACACAAGATCAAAAAGATCGGGACTGAAATCTACGATTACTGCAGGTTCGGGCAAGTCCCAAAATTCTTGGTCTGGGATGTTCCGAAATGGGCCCTGACGTCGTTCTAAAAAGCTATTACCCATGAACAGACGAAAAGGTCAGTGAGATGGATCTGTATTGACGGGTCCTGGTTCATCTTTCGGGATGCCATCCCGCTCATTCTTCGGGAATGGGCAAGGGGACGTGGAAATACCTGACGGTACACTTTCCTGCTTTTGTCAAGACACTGGGGAAGACTGTATGGAAGGCTAGAAAGGGGACGGGAGAGATCATTGGATTTGGCCCCATCATCAGTAACATTGCTTCTGCTATCCATTCGCTTTTCGACGGATTTATTACCCTCATGCGACAAGTCACTCTCAAAGACACCTTGGGTGCCTTTGAAGTCTTTAAAGTGATCTTGAACGCTGTTTTCGTGGAACTGCCTCTATTTGTGTGGAAAGATGTGAAGGGGCTGGCGAAGGCTCTTTACCAGTCGTTCGTTGGTTTGATCCTCTCCTGGTGGACTGCGACGCTGTTATCACATAGTTTGATTGTCCTTTCCCTGGTGGGCTGCACAATCTATCTGGGAGCTATTCAAAAAGACCTCACGCGGTCTTCGTGACCTGAGCAGGTGGATGTGAAGGTTTTTCACTGTGTTCTTGCCTGCGGCCTTCAAGGTTCTCGGGAAGTGGTTATGGAAGGCACTGACGGTCAGCTTACTGCATTGGTTGGGGTAATTGGCAGTGCTTTTGGAAATGTTTGTTCATTTGCCTGCATTCGTCAAGGCTATTGGGACGGGCGTATCAACGTTTCTAATGGAATTGGGGGGGGCTTATTGAGCGCGCTACGAGTAGCATTGCATCCGCCATCCATTCAATGGCCATTCTCACTTTCCTTCACAGTGTCACCCTTCAAGATGTAGTGTACGCCTTTAAAGAGGCCTTTGATGCTGTCTTCGTGCAATCCACTCTATTAGCGTGGAAGGGTATGACGAGAATGGTGAAGGCTTTGGATAAACTCATGACTGATCTTTTTGACATCTTCTGGTCGATTGCGAAACTTATGGTGCGGATCAAGTGTGGATAATACTTTTTGTACCGGAGAAAATTGGGAAGATGATGTTGGAAATTGGGTCTTTGCTTGGGAGATTTTCAGAGAAATCATTCTTTTCAACTTTTCATTGATCCTAGGTAGTCTGTAGTACCTTTCTTATACGGCCGGCGGGCACGCGTACGGGAAGGCTGAAACTATCTATATAAACTTTGCGTACCGGTTTCGTTAGCTAGGAGTATTTTGATTCAGGCTTGAGTTGCAGTCCAAGTACCTTCGGGTGTGGATGAGGACGAACAGTAGAATTTTACACCCAGAACGAAAGATTTTAACGTTGTCCGGATCCGCATGCCAAGCTGTCCGAATCTGTTCTCGGGCATACTACTACCGAGTTCATCGAGCCTTGGCCTTAGCTGGAAGTTAGGAGCAAAGATGAGCAGTAAACCAGTACTAACCCGATTCAATTGAATCTGAGTCTGGGAATAGTTCTATATCTTTATCCTCCATAGTGTCATGAAAAATCTGCCAAGAAATTGGATCCACCGAAACCCCATGCTCCGTCTCCTTACCATCCCAAAACACTTTGCATTGAGATTCAGCTTCTCATTTCTAATCAGTTCGCACTTTCTATCCGCTCCAGTGTATGATCTTAAAGTCCGGGAAAACAAATTACTTGTTATTGTCTGTGATGATTCGCTATCCTGTGACTTGAATCTCCATTGTTCCAAAGTATTTCGATGGATCAGAGTTCCTTTTTTGAGCTCGAGCATGAACATAAACTCTGAGTCTTGTGGCAACTCGTCGGAAAGGTGATATACAAGGTTACATTTACAACAATACAGTACGCTATGATACACGCAAGTACTTCATAGCCCCATATGCATAAGTTGAACGCCGTTGCTTGGAAGAATCAAGATCAGGACCAATTTCGAGGTCTGTCACAACAAGTCAGGATGAGAAAAGCCACATAAATTTTCAACTGAAGCTTACCCAAAGCCTTCCGGAGGGGGAGTGAGGAGGGACGTCTGTCTTCCATCGGCCGTGTTGAGGAATACCTGCGAATATATTGCATAAGCACCCGAAGCTACATGGAATGAGCCTGCAAAACTAACCGTATTTCCCCACCATTTCTGGATGCTTTGAGTGAGACAGTAGTTAGTCTAAATGATAGTGCATGATGTCTATTCTAGAGCTTACGTGTCTCCACCAATTGTACCAGCTTTGGGGAACTCCAAACAAAAGAAGATCACCACAGTGGAAACTGCGACTCCGGAGTCTGCACCAGGATTGTTCTGAGTTGAAAGAAGCATGAGAAGAAGAATACTGACCCATAGCGGCTAAGGAAATCGTTGAGAAAATATACAAGATCAAGTAAGAAGTGAGCTGACCTGAGAGGACATAGTTATACTTTGACCACCAAGAGAAGGATCTGCGGCGAATAACGTATTGGAAGATAAATCCAACGATGGCCCATGGCACGAAGTTGATGGAAGTTGCAGGAGGCAGAAGCTAACATAAAATGAATCTCTATGTGATATCGTTTGAACGAGTTTAGACGTACTCCAGTCCCAGTGAAGATGACGGGGAAGCTACAAAAAAATAAGGAAATAAATTTGATCTAATATCGAGGCACATACTTGACATAACGGACCCAACTGTTAGGCCATTTCAGAGTGGCGAGGTAGTGCAAGACGGGTGCAAGGAACCCAGCAAGGAAGAAGTACAACAGACCTGGGAGAGAGCTTGAGTGGTATCTTGCATGAGAGAAGCCCACTAACCGTTGTACGTTGCTCCGGCAGAGAAGATTCTTTTGGGACCGATTACACCTATTACACATGGTCATCAGCAAGTTGTTGTGCGCTGCATAGGGAGACTAAGTAATACCCCATATGATACTGGCGGTTCCAAACACCGTCGTGTTTGGACAAACAAAACCGTCAGGTTGGTGAGCGTCACAGATTCCTTTTCGAAAGTTTAAAAAAAATTATGTTCATGGTAAACAAAAATCACATGCCTTCGATGTTGGTGAACATCCAAGCTTGAACTCCCAGTTGTGTGGTTCCAGCGACAGCAGCTGCGATTACCTGAGCGAGGAACATGGTCCTTGGAGGTTTACATTTTGGTTGGTTTTTACATTCTGCGAGAAGACTTTGCGTTGCTCACCTTGGAGGAATCTCGAAAACATAAGGTTAATTTTACTTCTCAAGCACGCAAACCAAACCTACCTTCATGTAGTGACCCAGTTTAAGGTCTTGCGTAAATTGCAGGGCTAATGAAAGCACAAGGTGAGTGAATTTTACATCTCAAACAGGCAAATCATACCTTGTGCCATTGTAATGTATCCCCATGTCTTGAACATCATCATGGCAATTGGACGACCAGGTAAAGCATAGCCAATAATAAGCTCGGTGATAACATTGAGACCAACTGGAAGATACGAGGAGTTCAGTAACCGAAGATAAATCGAATAAAAATCACACGCATGCCTTGCTGGTTGGTGATAGCTTGAATGATACCAATGGGAATGGTGTAGAAGAAGGCTATAGAACAAGTTACGTGGTTTAGCCCCGCGGAGAAAGTTGTGTAATAAAACTCACAGATCACAAGGGCAAGGATAAAGTACTGAACCGGGAACTTTGTGTCCCACACTGTGATAGATATTACACCGAACACGAACATGACCACTAAAAGAATGCTCAATTGTGTGCTTTCAAACAAGAAGGCTTTAGGGGACTCACCGAAGGTAACTATAAACCACCAGTTGGGCACCTGAGGGTAGCGAGACATAAGCCTGGCATGAATATCATTCTGTTCATGAATGGAGCGGCGGGCCTGCGACCAAATTTGCTTGCGGTAGAACAAGCTAAGATAGATGAGCATGTGTTCTTCCATAAGGAGATTTGGCATACATCGTGTGTGTCAGTGTCCCTGTCACACTGGCAAAGGACAATCCTAAAGGAAAAGGAAATCAGAGGATTACTTCCAAACACACATTTCGCAAACTTACCATAAGCAAGAGCAAAGGTTACTGACAAGTACAAGGGACTGTATGCTTGATACGCGGCCTCATTGAATGTTCCATCCGAATTGGTGATCTTGGAAACGTCGTATGGCTGGCCAGTATTGTCAAAGGACCCATCATTCAAAACTCTGTCACTCAAGTGAGCAACAATAGTGAGACCGAGTATTTAGAAAACATACGGAAGGTAGGATGAAAACCAGGTGTTGGTGTACTTTTGTGACTGGCGTCAGGAAATTTCCAGCAATGAAAATACCAGACACATACGTAAAGAATAGGGGCGACGAGCCCTGCAAGATATAGTTCAGACAGGGTTCATGCAATTAGATCGGAGCACTCACAATAGAAGAACACAAACGCGAAGGCCACGTTCGCCTACAGTATAAACCATATAAAGATACAGTAGATAGACAGTAGGATTGCAATCTTACCTCAGCCCACCAAGGCGTCGCTAATGGGGAACCGGTATATGCAATCTGAAACGACTTTTAAAACCTTAAAGTCCTGTGGAATACTGTAAAATATTACCTGAGCCCAGTCGAAAGTGAGCATGCTCATTCCGAGCCCAGATTCGTACTATATATCATCCATCAAAAGTTTTGCATAAAGAATTTGTAACGGAAAACTTACCCCGAACATCTGGTTAACCTTGATATTATCCGGAACGATCCAACAGACCCAGGAGAAATAACTCAACGCTTGGAAAGCGTACCCAGGCAAAAAGTACCACGAGAAGGAGCCAAGGAATGCGTAGAGGAAGAAACGTTCGCGACTGATACCTCCTCGTTTCCCCATTCCTGCATACTGTGTTGCGTGCAGGGTGTTGAAAAGTGCACAAGTAACCAAGTTCGTAGGCCAAATCATTGAGGGAGGCTGAACAAGGAATCTTCGGCAAATACCGCCGATAGAGAAACCGATAAGCTGGGTAGACATGACCATCAACCACTGATAACTAAAGTTGAACGTTTGGTTGTAGAATACGCGCTGAACAGCGACGATATCTGTCGACATACATTATCAGCACAGTAGAAGGAAACCTCAAAATAGAGAACGAGCCTGTGGCATAAGCTGACTGGTAACCGACTGTAGCCATGATCGTAATGAGGACCTAGACAAGCATAAGCACATTCAGGATGTCGTTCACGACAAAGTGTAACTTACGTGCTCCTTGATGGTGAAAGGTCCAGGATTCAATTCGATACCAAACACTTTGACTTTTGGAACGAATCTGGCCCACGCACGACCGACAGGGAAAGCAAGCAATTGTGCCACAAGACCAGTAATTGTGACCGATGGAAACCGGAAAAAGAAGAACTGGTTGAGTCCCTAGGAATCAGTAAAGCTCCCAATTAGTATCCGGTTTCCTTTTTTTCGGAAGACATGTCCGCTCACAGGGATCACGACTGGAATATGGTCACTTGGTCAACAACAGGAGAGCAGACGGACAAAGCGGAAAAGACGAACTGGCCCAGATAAATCCGATGAACCACGCCCGGAGTGAACTGACGGGGAGGGATGGGTCATCCGTGTTCGCCACAGCAGATCTAACCTCGGGATAGGGAGAATCATCCTCTGTGGTCTTTAATTGAGCTTAGACTCAATAAAAAGGGAAAAATAGAACCAACCTAGTACTCCTTCGATGGCAGCGTCCTTGTCGATATTAGGATCATCGAAATCGGGAATGGCGATTGCTTCGACAGCCTCTGAAGTGAAGTGGGACTATGAGTATATGGGACTATGGTACATCGTTCGGAAAGTCACCTATGTCGTCCTGGGCGAGCCCCTTCTCGGGGTCTGCAAAATCTGCGCTCTGCTTTTCTTCAAGCGACATAGCAGGGAACCTATAGTCAGTGAGCAAAGGATAGAAACCGATTTCCTCATACGTTTTCCATTATATATTATCTGTGGAGAGATAAGAGGTTTCCGGGCAATACAATTTTCCTTCTTCCTACCATATGGTCAAATCTCAGAAAGAGAAGTTCCTCCCGCAGTGAGGAACGGTCCGATAGACTGGAATTAAATCTTCAGGTCCAGAGAGTATATTTGTTCAATAGCGCCAAGGTCGCCCATGCAGCGGTACATCTGAGCCGTCGGCGATGTAGTCACTAGATCGCTCGAACATGGTACCGAAGTCAACACCACAAGTTATCGATAGGTTTAGGAAAGAGTATCCCCGCCTTGGAAGGCTTGTCGGATCCACATGATTGTCAAGGCTACTTTCTTTTCTCATGCGAGCTCGAAAGAAGTGAGTTTCATTGGTCGGGTTTCTCCATTTATCGCGTTCATTCAAATATGTAGCTCTTTGGGAAGGATTCCCCGAGCTCGGGACAGATGGGTTCCTGTTATCTCATTAACATCTAATTAAACAGGAATGTAAAGGATTTAACGACTCACTGATCGAGATAATGGCCGGTCGAAAGCCAGTAAGAAAGCACTGAGCGTGTGGGCTAATAATGGTTTTCCCGTTTCGAACTAACCAGTTCCAAATAGCATCCGAAAGTTTACCTACTTACGACTGTATACTGTGCGGAAGCTTGGAATAAACAACAGCCGCATACGCCATCGTAACACTTACGAATGAGCGCCGTTCTTCTACATTTACACCATCCTCTCCCACATTTTCCACTGTTCCATGGGCGCGGAGTCAATGTCTGCGAATCTGAACGTCAACCTAGCTAAGTAGCTCCACTCGTTCCAACTCGTTCCAAGGAACAAGGGCCCGGCGATTCGCGACCTACAAGGGGTAATTCAAGTTATTGAAGGTCGTGAACAGAGAAAGTTTGATACCTGACTAAAAGCGTAAGCGATAAAGGATGTTGGGATTGTATTCTGTATCAGTAACCCGATAAGTACGTAGGGTTTTGGCAGTTACCTCGCGAGATAAACAAACCGGATAATGGCGTAGGTTGTCTCTGTGATGCAGGATGATGAAGGTAAACCTAATGCAGTAATACAAGCATGTACGAACAGCGAGCGCGGGACGAGATACTCGAAAAAGCTAACATCCCCTAAAATCTGTCCCCCGCTACCGCCACTTACGCCGATTTGTTTTAGTCATCACTTGATCATTTTGGACTGACCTCCTGTCAGACCCAGTCACGGAACGCCTCCTCTTTTCGTACCAGCAGTCACCACCGGTGATCTCGAGAGGACAGCGAAGGTTTGAACTAAGTTCCGGGTTGGACGTCGGTGTAATCGGAGTAAAATTTTCACATACATCCCTCAGGATTATCGAGCGAAGATCAAGAGAGCGAAGATCCTGGTCCTGGTGCTCTCGGCAGTCCTGTTTGACGCCTTCTAAGACTACGAAGCCATTTGTTCTGCTAATCTAAAATCCAAACTTATGAGAACGGTGAACGAATGGACAATGGCACTCACAATTAAAGCGGGCAAGGCAAGGCTTTATCTTCCGTAATCGTCGATGAGGAGACTTGAGCTCGAAGAGCGGCATTAGCTTACCGGTCATCAAAAAGAACGCCTAGCGTCGGCCTGATGGGTATACAAGCATGTGCCGTCCGTCTGCAGACGCGTTATCCCATATCCAGTAGTGCACCCACTAGAGCGAGATCGAAAAAGAAGGGATGAAAAGAATATCAGCAGGTGTCGAGAATGAGAATACATAGTGAATTACAAGCATCCATATACAAGACAAGGATAATGTTCCTCTACTTCTGCACCGTCATAGGCCCATCCCAAAGCAACACAAAGTTATTGTAGCGCTTGTGCAATCGATGTAGTCGTTAATAGCACTGTTGGAATGCGACAGGGATGGAGTGGCATGTCTGTCCAAAGGATGGATAGATAGAGTGCGGCTGGTATGCAGCTAGTGAAAGTCCCGTAAGTTATCCTTCTCGCAGTAGTCGTAGCGGGACGCCGTCAGGCATTCGGATCAGAGCTTCCAGTTGAAAGTCGAGTTCACTGTCTGGCCAGCCAGTCTCGGCGGTGATTGGTAGTTCAAGAAGATTCTTCACATGTAGGAAGAAGATTAATGCTAGAATGATACATCAGCAAGAATCTGGGCCTAGATATCGATAACGTACTAAATAGAGACTAAAGTCTCGTATCGTCCAGAGCAGCTAGGCTTGCATCCTCTCATCAATTTCTCCTGGTCCCTGGGGTTATCGGACGTCTTCAATTGAATGGCGTTGGAATGGCTGTCAGGTCATTTACACCGAAATGATAGTCTGTCGGTCGGGATGGGCACTTTCTGTGGTCAGTGCTGCTGTGAGCTCCAGAGAAGCTTGCATCAAGACAATTAGTTAAAAGCGTCCGAGGAGATTGATTGAACGGGAAAAGGAAAGGAAATACCTGGCCACACCACATTAAGCTATGCAGATATCGAAGTCGCTCTATTGTATTGTTGCCTCATGCAGTGTAAAGACGAAAGAGTGGATTCAATCATGTTTGCTATTTTTGCTATTTCTCCGATCCATGGTGACCTGAAAGTCTTTCGATGATCGATGAACAGAAGACAAAGAGAAGTTGAAGAGAAGAAGATTAAGCGCTAGAGCGCCTAAACAACAACTCTCAAGAATCAACTTCAACTTCAACTTCAAGATCATTCCAAGCGGGAATTATACATGGCAGCCGAGAAAATCTCGAACTTCCCTGTTCAAAGAACAACATTCCCTACCTTGTTATCCGACTGGCTCCACTGCGGCTGCAGACAAGGCCCGGGGGGTCATCGAGGTGAATCAGTAAAGCTAATGATTTTCTTCCTATCAGGCCCTCGGAATAATGGCGGAGAGCTTGCTAACAACTAAACAAGGGTTTTGCACTGCTTTGCCGGTAAAACTACTAATTTCAGCGATATTTGAGTAGGTACACACAATCTCCGCAGTCCCCACGCAGAATAACATGTATCCTATCCAGCCTGCAGAATGGCCCGGGGCCTTTGAGGACATGGATACGATATGACACGAATCATACTGGTCAAGTTCTGTTTCCGGCGAACAACGTTTTGAGGACACTAATAATTTCCTTCCTATTCGGCCCAAATTGGGCCATCTGAATAATGGTGGAGATTCTCCTTGCTCACGTTAAACATCTGAACGAGGGTTATCGAGGCAATGCGAGGCTTCGGTGAAATTACTAATATTCTAGGACATCTTACAAAACGAAATGGCGGAACTGCCTGCGCAAGGTGTTGGAGATAGAACCGTATCAGGCAATCGAGCCGTACGCTCTATCTGGTTCCGTTTTTATTCAATATATGCGCTTGATGCGCTGTTTCCGTATTTGACATTATCTTACTTATCGCTCGGTAGAGATAGCTTAGATAGTTCAACCTATCATTACAGTAGCTATATAAAGTATTGTACCTCTGAATTTATTCCCCGCGCGTTTGCTAAGGGCTATTAGACCAGAGTGAAGTCACCGTTTCAGACTTTATTCTAACACAAGGGGCTGCAAATAATTAAGCGCCCAACTGGGGGTTGGTTAGTTAGTCCAGCCATCAGGCCAGAAAAAAAAAGTTCAACATGCCTCTAAATGGGTGATTTGGGGCTTTTTTTGGGCCTCCTTAGTCTATTATATTTACTACCAGATGTCTAACTGAGCTCCTCTCATGATTCCTTCATTTCTAGTCATTTTTAAGGACCACAGTCACCTTTCTGTCACACTAGTCACATAGTGTTAAATGCAGTACACTTCAGTGATAATATTTTTTACAAAGTGTTCATTCAAGATTCATAGTATATATTCCATAAATATCACCAAAAAAAGGCTTGGGATAGTTTAACTGGTATCTCTGAGGCAGAAAGATACAATATCTAATCTTGATATACCATATATGGTGCATGGGAATGCTTATGTAGTTAGTTAGTCCAACCAAAAGGCTGGTTCCAAAAAGTTCAACCTGCGGTCAACTTTTTGAAAGTTTGCAGCCCCTTGTGCCTGCGCTTTCCAACTTGCTGGTCGAGCTCCCCTTCAAGCTTCAAGGACCATGCTTTTCTTGAGTGAGGTCAACTCTCAGCAGATTATAATGATTAACTGATCAACCAGGACCAATGATAATGTTCTTTAGCCATTACAGCTCTCGGCTTACTCTCAACTGTGTCAAATGTCTGTGCCATACCGGTCACTGTCACACAGGATTTAGCAAAAAATTCACTGAGCAAATTTCCACACTGAAATTTGCACGTGACTCCCAATAAGCCATAATTGGGCGTGGGAATTATCACGTGATTAGCGATATGCCATCTGTGGCTTATCAAAATATTTCAGTGCAGAAATTTGCTCAGTGAATTATTTTCTAAATCCCATATATGTAGATGTTATCAAGAACATTACTCCCTTATCTACTAATCTCTCATCTCCAGGCTTCTATTGACACAGGCCCCATCATTCACACTTTGGAAAGTCTGAATGTTGTTTGTCCTTGCACCACTCATGTCTGAGATTTAGCACATGCCTTTTATATTGAAGACAAAATAGAAATTGCTGTCTGGGCTGCCAGCAAAGTACTTGATGGCTGGGAGTCTGGGACTGACTCTTTCTCAAAAAGAGCCCCAAGGGCTTTGCTATCCCTCCTGGAAGTGTTGCCACAGCTTGGCTAGCCGATAGCTGGCTTGAGAAGCTGCGGTTCAGCCGCTCAAGGTGGTTTTGACAAACTGGCCTGAGGACAGCACTAAGATGCATTGTGAGCATTGTATACCAATATATCTGTATCCTTGAGTCTCCCTTATGCTGCTGCACTATTGTACAACACTGATTGAGGCAAAAATATGGCTGACTGGAAATTTTTTATTATGTCATTTAAATATCAATTAAATATATTAAACTTTGTTGTGCCTGTGCATTGTGTCACACATTGCCAGGCATTGGATTTGTTTACAAACACTTATAATGGTAATTAATATCAATGTCAACAAATGAATTACAATTGACGGTGGCAATGTACTATAATTAAATTACAACACTACATTACATGAGCCTGATGGCAAAGCGGTATTCTTGGTCACCAAATTGGATACATGTGATAAATTATATACCTGTTGATGAGTGTTCAAATCATTGATGTGTACAATTAAGTATTTTTTTTTCTTTCTATGCAATGCCGTGGCTAGCTCCCCAACATTAGAGAGCTAGTCCAGCATTGCTGAATGTACTGGGTTAGCAGTTAGGGGTTGGGGTTAGGGTCAGGGGTTACGGCCTCTCGGAATAAGTGCAAATAAGGCTTTAGAGTGCCCGCCAATGACTTCCCGGCCCAGGGGACCCCCCAAGCGCAATGAGGGAGGGGAGGGAAGCAGAGGTGGGCCCAAAATTTGCGTGCATAACTATATATATATATAGTATTGATAATATTGATGGAACCTACAGTCATAATAAATTTGTAGACATTGATACTATTTACAATTGTAATGTAATTTGTATACAATATCTGTGTCCTGGGCTCTTCCCAAGGCAAATTTGGTTCAGAATTGGTTCATTGCTATCACCTTGGACTTGCTCCTACACCCAAGAGCAGTCAAAAGAACCCTTCGTAAGCTGCAGTATGCATGAATTAAAAATTGAGAATGCAAGCTAATGCCTAAACCATGGCAACACTACCTCCTGGCAAATGGGACACTACTGAAGAGCAGGAACTTCTCAGTCCCCTAATCAAAACATTCATCAAAGCAAGTCTTGGTCTCTCAAAAAAGCAGAATTTTCATTTCACAAACAATGCCCTGAAGCATTTACTTCCTGTCTACAGCATATTCAATGTTGAGGTACTACTAGCAGAGAATAGTGGAACAGGATGTTGGGGTAGCAGAGAATAGTAGTGGAAAGATGGGTGCACAAAACTGTATAGACAGAAAATGCACTGGTGGGATCTTTTTTTGAGTCCAGACATGGGGTACCTGCTGGGAGCAAAGAAGGCACATCAGCAAAACCTGGGTCTTGGCCATAGAAGCCATAGGAAGCCATAGCTAGTGATCACCATGGCAGCCTACGACACTGTATTTGTATACAAATAGATTACAACATAACAGCTGTCATGTAATATATTTAAATTGAACTCACACCTTACATGCGCCTGATGGCTTAATGGTATTGTTGGACTGCAGTTCTGACAGGTATGATGCATACGTGTTGACACACATTTGAGCCACTGATATGTAAATTTAAGTGATTGTATGTTTTCTTTTTATGCAATGCCGTGGCTAGCTCTCGTTAGGGTTTGCCCAAAGGGTGAACCCTAACATTAGAGAGCTAGTCTGGCATTGCCAAACATCCTGGGTTAGTGGTTAGTGGTTGGGGTTAAGGTTAGGGGCTACTGCCTCTTGAAATAAGTGCAAACAAAGCTTTAGAGTCCCCACCAAGGACTTCCTGGCCCAGGGGACCCCCCAAGCGCAGCGAGGGAGGGGAGGGAAGTGGAGGAGGGCCCAAAGTTTGCGCGCCAAATTATATTACTACTAATGGTTGTAATATTTGATGGTACCTACAGTTGTAATAAATTTGTATATATTATTTGTGTCTGGGGCTCACCATGGGATGGCATATTCATTGCAGGGTGCAGGTACAGGTACCGGTGGGCCAGGCCTGGGTTGAAAAATTACACTTGTAACCCATTGGCAGACATGTCAATGGCCATTGGCCCTGTTTGTACTGTGGAGCACTGGGCAACAATTCACTACTCCTAATTTGTTCAAAACCTTCTATATATGCTGAATTTATTACTTTCAATACATGGACAAGAACTTATTACATACTATGTGTATCAATTAGAGATGGGCACAAATAGTGAATATTCATGAGTATTCATGAGTATTTAGCCATTCATTACTCGCAAATAATTAGTCACATGTGACAAATACATTTGTTACAGAAGTACTTACTTGAGTATAAATAGCCAATTTGATGTCACAAATATTCATGGTACTTTATTCATGAATATTCGCAAATAATCACCGATATCACGTGCTTGTTAGCATGAGCATGTGAGGTATTCATTACTTAAGCAAACATTCAATACATAACTCAATTCGGCTATGTTTGAATATGTATATAATGTTATTGACATGTAGCTGTAATAAAATCTGTGTGGCTTAGTGGTTATGGGTGCTGTCTCTGGATTAATGTCAGGCCTTCCTGTGATAGCTGACCAGCAGAGTTCAATTCTCAGTACTGCCACAATTTTGTTTCATGTGATAGTACTCGGAAATGTATACAGACTGTACTTATAGTATTATTATTTTATAGGTGAATACCCAAGTCTGACTGTTTTGTTTCCTGTTACTACTTACCAAGCTTTATGTTCTGTAATCTTATACCTTTTTATCTTGTCATTACTTCCCAAGCTTTCATCTAGATCCTTGCTGTGATCTTATACCCTGACTACAAACTTATGAATACATGATTCTTGTTTAATCTGAGCTGATTTTTACAATATCTAGTGAGAAGTCCAAGACTCTGAAATTTGAACGCTGGACTGCCCAAATATCTAATTTTATCATATGTGACTTATGAGGGAGAACTTGAACATGCAGATGATTTAATACTTGAGTGAGGACATTATCTAGTCTAGGTTCAAATTTTGAACACTGTGGCATTGCGGGGTGCCCCGTACCCATAGAATGATGGGGAACCCAGGACCCAGATCACAGGTTGTCACCTGTTGTGGCCTGGGGCAGGTCAAATTTTTGGGGCTGCGGATCCCCTGTGGTGATCATTAGCCATAGTTCTCTGCAGAGCTATGAAGTGCTATGGATTCCTATGAGCTTCTGTGGGATTGAGCCAACTGTCAAACATATTTTGACATCTCATCATTGTCACTCAGCTCTGTGGGTGCCAGTGGGCACTATATAAGAGTCAATGAGCATTGTTGTAATGTTGCAGCATTAACTTCTTCCCTCCAACAGTGAGCACCTGCTTCTTTATTTTTCATTTATCTACTAACAGGTATCACCGGTAATGACCACTCATTAGTAATAGTAATCCCAAGGCTCCCTTAGTACTGTATATATACAAATCGTTATACTAGTCTCACTACATTGTACTACTAGTACTAGTGCTGCAGATGCATCAATATATTATTTATATGACTACTTGCAGTCTTGCACTGGTTTTGCAAGTCTAGGGAATAATTCAAAAGAGTAATATATTTGGTATTGAATATAAATCTGACAGATATCATTTTTGTGATATCCGTTGCTCTTATAGCAGTTTATAGCATTCCATAGCAATCCATAGTTCTCCACAAAGGGAGGACTAGGCGCCAGCATAATTGGGTCTTTATATTCACTGTTCAGCATGGTGGTACAGATTCCTGTTGAGGGCTTCCTTCCCAAATTGAGTCTGTATTGGATACTGGGCTGATCGCATGACTGGAACATTAATTTCTGGAACAAAAACATTGTCAGTCTTAAGATAATAGGAGAAGAAATCCTTGAGATCATCATTTGGAATGTCATCAGACACATCTAATACCTTAAATTCTATTCTGGTTTGTTCCACTCTGGTTCAACCAACAGTATTTGTGGTGAGAGAAGTCAAGTAAGATCAAAATTGCAATGAATTTTCACTAGAAACATCAATGGTCAGAAGTGCAAACTGTTTTGCAAGCCCATTGCTTCTGAGAAAATTAATCTGTGACTTTGGAAAATAGATCAAGACAGGTCAGTGGTATGGGAAAAGGACAATCAGATAGAACTGTAAGAATTGGCAAGCCTTGTAAGGGCTTTATGTCCTTTGGAAAGAAGTCCTGGAGGAATACAAAAAGCTGGACAGCATCTAGATGAGGGTAGCTGTACATGTCAACCTGATCAGTGAGCCAATCATACAACTGAGGTGGGAGAACATATCGGGAACATGATAGTTCATCTTGGGAAAAGTCAATAGGTCAATATGAATAAAGCATAAGAAATAAAGAGAAAACCAGCAAAGAACACATCAAAGCTCTTGGACATCAGGTATTTGACATGTTTACACAGGATACAGTAGGTGGAAAGATATTTGAGTGTAAGCTTGGTCATGACAATGTCATGGAACATGAACACGTTGGTCAAGCCTGGTATTGGGAATGGTATGATGAGATGAGAAAATGGATCAGTAGTCATAATGAAATTTTGTGAGCGTTGGATCAGTAAGGAACATATGATCTTGAAGCAAGGTTCGAGAGATAATGTGTGAGTGAAGCTGACATTGAAATGTTGATGTGAAGGCAAACAAAACAGATGGCTTGACCATGGGATACTAGTCCCCTGTGGTGGTCACCACTGTGGAAGAGGATCCATCTGAAGATAGATGGAAGAGGTTGCTAGTTGGGTCAAGCTGGTTGTTCACCTGTAAGAGGCAATGACATGTCCACAGAGTGCAACAATGACCAAGCAGTGAGATAATATGATGAATACAATAGGAGACTCACTGAGGGAGTCCTTGCCAAGTCTTGGAGCTAAACACTCAGTTCATTATTGAACTGCACATTTGTTGGTGACAGTAGGGATGTTTCAGGCTGGCAAAATTTGCCAGTCACAGAGAAAATTTGCAGAATTTTACAGCTACTTTTGTACAGCATGACGTAGCAAAGAAATAGCTCTATCAAGCAAAATTTGCTGTACATTACAGCAAAATTTGGAGCAGTAAAATTTGCCGGCCTGAAACATCCCTAGTGAGTGGATATAAGTCAACTCTAGAAGAGTTGACTTGAATGATCTAGAGGATCATTTGCAATAAATCAGGTTGGAAAGCAGAATATTGAGGCATTGCTTGAGGTCATTGGCTCAGATAAAGACATGTTGGTCTTTAGATGGTTGTGGTTCAAGATCAAGAAGGGGATTGATTAAGTAAGTGCCAAAGTGCAGGGAAAACATGGGGTAACAGTACAAAAGATAAATTAGGAAACTTGTACAGTAATTGTCCTCTCGGTCGCTCCTCCAGGCCCAAATGTATTTGGAATCCTCCATCAAGTCGGGTTACCTCTTGACACAATCCTGCACATCGATTGGAGGAGGACAAAGTCTCCTGCAGAATTGCTCAGGCTCTGGCGGTGGCTGGAGGACCGGACTCATCGGGATCAACCTAGCACATCAGAGCCCTTCGGCCATGATGAAATAGGGTGAAAGTGAAGCAAAGGAGAAATGGGGTATGTATTGGGTGTCAATGAGTGTAGTGAATGACACTTCCACAGCCCCTGTCCATCTCCTCCACCTCCCATGAGAAGGATCTTGAGATACAATAAGTTGTAGCACGTGGAAGCCACCTCATTTGGAAAACCTGTACAACCGGAGATTTTTCATCCTCTGCGACTGAAGTTTTGTATTCCAAATGAGCAGTCGACAAACCCAAATGGTAGGATGGTGGTATCCTCAACCTGTTCTGTAGCAGCAGTAGTAAATTCGCCGAGATCCTGAACGACACTGGCGGCCAGTCGCGCGCGAGGGAAAAGGGCATCAATGTGGCCAAGTAAATAAGACCACATGAAGGTGCAACTTGACCGTTCAAAAATACAGATTCAAAGCCTTGAATGGTGGAGCCTGAGGACGAACCTGAATCAGCACCCCTGCTCCCGGTTTCCTTACCCTCAAACTTGCCTTCGCTTCTTCCCAGAATACCCAAGACAACCATCATAACAACGAAGCGTAATTCGGGAAGGAAGGCGCTTGAAGGAAAAACTGCGATTCCGAATTCGAAGTACTGTATCGGACTCAGAGCCAGATACACAGAAACAAGACGGAGGCGAAAAGTTCAACTGTAGCCTGCAAAGAATCGATTCGGACAGATTTATCGGGCCCGAGGTAGAGGGATCCGCTATGTCCAAGCCAACGAGGGTTCAATAACCATGAGAAGGCATGTCAAAAAAAAGCAAATGATAAATGCTCAGCAGAAGCTTTTCGAAGGGAGAAGAATTTAGCGGAACGTATGTCCGATTCATTCTAGAATCTGTATAATTCTCATAATTGGTTTCTAAGTAGGAATGCAGACTCTCGATAGCCCTACTGAAACCGTCAGGTCTGGAACTGCCGCTGGTCAACCTGAACACAATTTCGCCGGTGATAATTTCAGTGATTTTGAGCTGTCCAACAGTTTTGAGCATACCAGTAGAATAGGTATACCGCTCTCTGAAATTCTTGACCCATTTTCTGAATTGTCCATTTAGACGA
Source organism: Gymnopus androsaceus JB14 (assembly GCA_009733575.1). Lineage (NCBI taxonomy): Eukaryota > Fungi > Basidiomycota > Agaricomycetes > Agaricales > Omphalotaceae > Gymnopus > Gymnopus androsaceus. The sequence continues at coordinate 58,148 of ML769593.1, forward strand.
CCCCATGTTCCGTGAAACTGAACTGGATGACATTAAAACCGAATATCATCCCAACAGTGGTCGACCATCCTCTACAGTTGCATTTGATGATTTTGGAAGATCCATGACAATCGAACCTATACCCCCACCAACACCACGACCTTGGCATCCTTGGCAAAGTCGTACAGACTTTGATGCTGCATCGCTCGCCCTGGATTGCTATATGAATGAAGATCAAACCAACAAGCTTGTGGATCTTCTTCATCGTGTTGCTCAGGGCCTCGACAGATTCACACTCAAAAATTACACTGAAATACAACATACATGGGATTTAGCTGCTAACCATTCAACAAATGTACGTACTGTATTTTCTGAGTACTTCTTAACATTCAACTTGTTTCTCTAGTTTCAGAAGGTATATATACCAGTGCCTTACCGAGATGAAAAGGTGGAACCGTTTGAACTACACTATCGACCAGTATGGGAGTGGCTGCAAGAACTGTTGTTGGATCGAAATATTGTATCGCGGATGGAATGGGATGCTCGTCGGCTTTTTAGGTTTGACAGTCAAACCAAGACATGGAAACGGTTTATACATGAATCATGGTCAGCAAATAAGTGGTGGGAAATCCAGGTATCTTATTCTCACTTTTCAACCTGAGATCCAATGTAGTGATTCAATTTCAGGACAAGCTCCCACCTGGTGCTGTACCACTATGTATTGTGTTTTATGCGGATAAAAACAAGCTATCATCATTTGGTACTGCTAAGGGGTATCCAGTGATTGTTAGATGTGCTAATCTTCCTATGGACATCCGGAATGGTTCTGATCTGGGGGGGGGACGAGTGGTAGGATGGTTACCTATTGTAAGCTGCAACTGCCCTTTAGTACTGTAAGGCAGAAAACTGACTTCTCTAAAGGTTTCTGAAGATGCCGCTCATAGTGGAAAGACTGATTTTGTCAACTTCAAGAACATTGTTTGGCATGAGTCAACAGCCAAAATTCTTGAGTCAGTGGTGGAATATTCAAAGACAGGGTACAAGATGGATTGTGGAGATGGTATTCGGCGATGGTTGTTCCCATATGTTCTCATTGAATCTTCTGATTATGAAGAACAGTAAGCATTTTATTATACATTTATAATAAACTGATTCTGATTGTTGCTTAGATGTGTTATTTCTTTTATCCGTGGCTTAAAAGGCCTATGTCCATGCCCAAAATGTCTTGTTCCAAGGGATAAACTCACAGATCATAGTACTGTTTATGCTCGACGAACCCCAGCGCAAACAATTTCTGTACTAAACAAAGCAAAAAAGCTTGAAAGGTCATCAAAAGCAGATGCAGAAGAGCTACTTAAGGAACTAAGCTTGCGCCCACATATAGTGAGTGATCCATTTAGAGTACTTATCAACTTCCGAGTTCTGACTTAGACAATATCTAGAATTCATTCTTTTTACTTGCTAATGCAGACCCATATGAAGCACTTTCCTTTGATGATCTTCATTTCGACCATAGTGGGACTTGGGGTGATCACTTATTTGAAGCATTAAAGATGCACATCTCATGGGCAGGAAGAGATGCATCTGTAACAGTTGACAATATGTTTGTGTTCCTCTATCATAACAGTAAGAGCTTCATGTGCTCATCTTTGGTTTCTTCTTAGATTCAAATCCTTCCCTCGCTGGTCAGGGCTTCATCATTTTCAAGATGGTGTTATGAAGCTTTCCTTCAATGATGGCAGTAAGCATCAAGATATCTCAAAAGTGTGTAATGGTTTTCATGATGTCTGATTTGAATCTCATATGGATCAGCTTTTTCTCTTTGCAGTACACAATATAATACAGCAAAAGGATGATAGTGCTGGGTTTATGCTGTTGAAGGTTGTTTGAAAGTACCTTAACATGATCATGTATGCGGGACTTGATATTCAAATCACGGATATCATTGCACAGGGCCGAGACACAGTGGAACAATTCTTTAAAGCTCTTTCAGTAAGTGAAGCTTCTCTCACAGTGTTTTTTATTGCTAACAAATGATTTTTAACAGATTTACGTATTGGAAATGGAGACCCATGAGCTTGAAAAGCCCAAGTCATGGAACTTTATCAAGCTGCACTACCATCTACACATGTATGATGACATTGAGAACAAAGGTGTCTTGCGTGGAATGAGCACAAAACCAAACGAAAAATTTCATGGCCCTATTCGGAAAATCTATGCACGGTGTACAAACTTTAAGGACACTTCACAACAGGTATTACTTTCAGTTTCCTTCTACAATTGAACTGAAACTCCTGCAGATTGTTTGCATTGAGCATCAGACTGTTGTTGCGACTCTGATACAGAGTCAGATTGATGCTTACAATGCCTACTACCAACCTGATCCCAATCCCGATATGCCAGACGACCTTGAAACTCCAACAGACAATCTTCACTTTACGATAGGTTCAAAACTCAAGGAAACTACATATGCAGCACTGTTGGAACAAGATCCAGCACTTTTTGCACGATTTCACATCCAAGTATCTGATTTTATGTCCAATCTCCTTCCATCATCTGGTATTCCACTGCCTGGAGGTCAGCGTATTACCTATACGGCTGCAGATACAGTCAGTTACTATGCATGATGTGCTACAAATTTTCCTCTGATAAAATTACAGGTTATTCCATATCAATATTTGAAGGTGAACTACGAATCTCTTGAGACTTGGCGGCTGGCAACCGACCAACTACGATGCAATCCACTATTCTATGGCGCTCCACGATATGATTTTATCATGTTCAACACTGGGGACAACCCAGTCTTTGCTCAACTGCGTTATATGTTTGTATGTGTTGTTGGAGACACAAAATATCCTATTGCTCTTGTGCAGGCATACAAGGTTATACATGCAAGGTCTGCTGTAGACAAGGATCTTGGTCTCCTCCGTCTTCGAAAGGAGCGACAGACCAAGCTCATTTCGATCCGTTCAATCATACGTGGGGCAGTAGTTTGTGCAGCATCAGAGGATCCACTTGAATCAGATGAAATGTTGGTATTTGATCCTTTGGATGGGGACATGTTTCTTCGTATCAAGAAATATTTTCCTCACTATACAACAGGTAGGTAGACTGTATGTGACACATATTCTTGTTTGTTTTTAATTCTGAATATTAATAATAATACTTCGAAATCGGTAATTCTAATAATTGTTGTTGTGGTCCAGGGTCCACATTGATCTTTGCTTGAACTCAAACCGTGACTTCTTCTCCTTAACCTCCTTCCTCCAAAGTTATGCCAGATGACAGGAATATTTCCGACGTTTCTGAAGATCCTGACTTTGTGCCCTTTGAACTTCCGAGTTTGGAAACCACAAGCATCTTTGATCTTCGCAAAGTGAGTGGCACAACTAATATTTCAATTCCAGTTATGTCTCAAATATCTATAGGCATTGGAGGATCTTCAACTTCAGCACCAAAAAGTCCTCGATCACAACAAGAACCTAAGAATGCAAGTTTTGGACCTCGAAGCACAACTTGCGTTGCAGAAACGCAAAGGGAAAGGGAAAAAGCAGACCAGCAATGACGACGAGTTTCTTAACCATGAGATGATTGTCAAATTGGGAAAGAAATATGTAGTCATGGTTCACCCGTGGCCTATTGCCGCAATGTTCATGAGGATTCCGCCATCGGATGCCCCTGACCCCGAGTCCAAACAACGATTCGCCAGTCTTGATTTGTACGAGGCTGGATTAATTAAAGAACTCCATGTCTATCTGAATGACAAAGACCTATGTGATCGAGCAGCTCGGTATGCTCCATTCAAAACAGCGGTAAGTGCTTTCGCTGCTAATTCTAGGATGTACTAACCTGCTTTTCCAAATGCAGTTCTTGCTACAGGCTAAGCAAGAGCGTACCGCCCTCATTCATACTCTCCGAGAGTGTGCCTTTATCATCATGCAGTCCATAGATGTTTCATCAACACTATGGATTACCAATAATGGTGGAATGTGCAAGGAATCTCCAGTTCTCCGGGGCCTTCTTCAGTAACCCGATAAGCCTCGTTAAACACAAGGGGGTCAATTAACGTTTCTGTTAAACGTGTTAAACAAAGTAAAATTATCATACATAAAAGCATCGAATGAAATAGATTAGAAATTGAATAGACTATAGTTTAACGAGGTTTAACGCAGGTTAAACACTATGCTTGCGCCCCAATCACCTAATTCGTTTAACACCGTTAAACGCTCCCAAACAGTTCTTGAACATCCCCAACCGAGTAATGCGTTCAACGTCGTTAAACGCGAACCTCAACGTCTCAACAAGCCAGCCGTTGAACAATGCTAAACCAGCTGTTGAACCCCCGTTTAAACACAAACCACTCACACCGTTAAACAAGGTTTAACGCAATTGAACCAACCAAAGATCATGTCAATTAGAACATATAGTACATGTAACTAGTACCGTTAAACATCGTTAAACCGGTTAAACTCGGAATAGAAAGACGAACCAAAAGAGATGAAAACTAATAATAAAATCGTACTCGTTCAAGTCCTCTTCAGCTTCTTCTTGGGTGGCTGCTTGACGCGTGCATCCTCGGTTTCTCCAGCACCCACATCCTTCTTCGCAGGCCGTCCGCGCTTTCTAGAGGGTGCCACACTAGTATCATCGTTTGTCGTGTTATCAGCAGGCCCTGTTCCCGAAACAGGTTCCAGTACGTATGTCCAATACTTGGACTGCTTCTTGCGTGCAACAGCGCCCTTCGTACTGGAGGGACCTGCCTCATTAGAGCTACCTGCTTTATCCTCCCCGGTTTGCTGACCCCTGGTACTTCTGCGTGGGTGCCCTGCTCCTGCGCTTTCGACGAGAAAGCAAAACAGCGTCCTTGTGGAGCCTCAGGAACAACTGTGGCATTTCGACGTTCTTGCGGAAATTGTTGTAGGTATAATGATCGGTGAGAACCTCCATACGGTGGCCAGCGTTCATCTGTCTAATGGATCCCCCAAGCTGGTTTAATTCCACCCATTGCTGCTCCACTGTTTCACCATGCTTGTGAGCCGCCGAAGGGATATAGGCTGCATTAAATTCGTATATGCAATCTTTCAAGTGGTCCAAGATATGCAGAGCAGGGATCATGGGGCGTAGCAGGTTGATAAGGTCAACCAGGTGATGCCAATTGGCGGAGAATCGCTTGGGCAGGTTAACACAGTATTGACAGTTACAGTCGTAGGAAAAGAGAAAGTTGGATGCGCCCAGATGGCCGCAAGGACGTTTATGGCGAGTATGTGAAAAAGCATGTTGCAAGGCATAGTCCGAGAACTTGAAACTAAAGAAAAAATCAGCGCATGAAAGAAAAATAAACAGAGAAAGTATTACGCTTCGCCTTTCCGTAGGTTCATGGAAGAGGAGATAACACAGTGATTGCACGAGACATTCACCACACCGGAATAGCGCATGTTCTTGAATTTTTTCTTATTCTGATTATTAACAACCTTGAGATAGTTACATGTCGACTTCTAAAAGATAGGGTCAGTCGCTACAGTGAAACAGTGATCAATACATGCACCTCTTTGTCGTCGGCAGTCCTTTTCAGATATTCCTCTACTTTCTTCTCGTCCGGAAAATATCCAATATCATTGTCGCTCACAAGTGAGATATCATTCGGGTCTGTATTTTTGACATACTGGCCGAGGTGAAAGTTCCCATCCATCGTCTTTGAATCTTGGTTTAAATGACTAGCACATTCCATGATCAGCACAAAAGTTCTATACTCACTCAATAAACCTACTTGAGCTCCGGTGGCGTCTTTTCCCATCCTTTCTCCATGTTAAACCCATCTTCAGGACACGCCAGACAAAATTGCACAATGGATCCCGGCATCCGATGAGGGAACGAAGTGGATAAGCTATGCGCTTGCCCGCTCTGTCTATCAAGTCGCAGTTTGCGCCAGATACGAGTCGACACCAAAAATTGAGAATGAGGATCCTATCTAGGAGTCAGGGGTGCTTCGACAGGAATACGATCAAGACTTACCAAAACCTCTTGAGTAAAAAAACCATCCGAGAGGGCGCGCAGGGCACGGATATAGTCATACGAAGACTTTTTAGAGGCTAGATTGTGCTTTGTGAACTTGTCCAAGACTCGGAACGTCATCAATGTTCTTGGAAATTTCATGGATCCAGGAAAAAGCCAAGCGTCCATCAGCTGCTGAACGCGGTCGGGATCCCCATTGCAGCCACAATAACTGATGCGAGTGCCATGAATTCCATTCGTATCCACTAGCGTGACAACGTTGTAATTCGTTGGCTCTTTGCAAACAGATCCTCGAGAGCAAGGGAGTTGGATGATATATTGATTTTTTTCGAGAAAGGATATGTCGACTTTGAGATACCATCCATCGTTTTGCCACACTTTCGCCCAGTGGAAAGGATGATGTAAGTGGTCCCGAATGAAACACTTCTCGCAAGTGGTCTCATACTGGAAACAGTTGTCGCATGCTACCAAACGATATAATCCCGAGCCACATTGGCATAGGTCGTTGACTTTGGGGCTGGCCTCGCCAGCTATCAGATAAAACTGTAGCTTCGGAAGGTTTTTGACAAATTCCGCCATGGTTTCAGCGGTCTATGCATCTAAGTGAGCCATAGAAGCGTGTATCAACGAGTAAATATACCTGTGTCAATTCCTTTGTTTCCTCATCAACCTTGGCCTGCTCTTCTCTCTCCTCCTCCTCTTCAGAATCCGGTTCTTCTTCAACAGTGCGCATTGGTGTTGGTTGTGCAGAAGTGGATGGTTGCGCAGAGGTCGATTTAGATGGTTGCGATTTTCGGGGCAACTGAGAAAGTGATCGGGATGGAGCACTGGATAGCACAGTAGTTCGTTTCATGGCCTCTTGGGCGGCTCGTTCCAATTCTCTCTTGCGTTTCGCCATGACTAGGGCAAGAATATCCGATGAGGTGATGGCAGGAGGAGCTCAGTGACTGACTAGCGTCAGAGCACATGTACCACATGCGTGATACAGCCGAGACAAGAGCAAAGGGCCACATGAAGAGAACAAAAGGAAAAGGAGGTCAAAGCGAATGTTAACACTTGTTAAAACTTAAGCGCCGAGTTCACGCGTTCTATGTTTAAGCGCGCAGTCACACAGATACATAGATATGATTTTATTTTTATTTTTGCTTCTGAGTCTCAATCTCTTGGACACTCGGGTTCGAAGCCCTGACGACATACGAGCTGCCGTGGTGCGATACGTATCACGCGTTTCGCGACAGATACCAAGCTCAAAGCCCCTCGTCGGAGCGATATGTTACTAGGGGGGGGCAAGAGACTCGTACGAAAAGGACTATCGGACTCAATAGGTGGTATCTTCGGGGATGGCTTAATGTTCTTACATCAGGGGGATATCGGGACATTCTTGGGCATCTGTATTAGTAACTCTTGTACAGTATGAGATGAGAAGAAGTAAACTACATACTACGTAGAGACCGACGTTACGACAATACATGAAATACATAAAATAGACTATGCAAGAGTTTCTTCTTCGTCCTCCTGCTCACTTTCATCGTCATCTGAATAATCAGCTTCGTGGTCTGGGTGGTCACTATCATAGATTGGTGGACTCTGAATGCGCGACATGTTCGAAGGTCTAGTGGCTAACCACTGGTTCACAATAGTAGTGTCGAGAATATCGTCGCTCGTATTGCTGGGGGCCACTGAGCTATCCTGTATGCTGCTATTATCATCATTGACAGGATTGTGGGTATTTGGAGGCTTTACTGTGGAGCATTTCAGTACAATGTGGCTAGTGATACAAGGATTCAACTCACTAGTGGCGAACATGCGTCGATATTCAGAATCCGTGAGCTCGTTGCGAGTGATAGCGGTCCTGAGCTCCGGAATCATCTCCTTCAGAACCCCTTCCATGTCGACAATAACGCCTTCGAGGATCACACCTCGTAGGGGCCATTGATCCAACCTCCGCGACAGCTCCAGAAGACGACGCCTGAGAGTCTTGAGAACAAGCAAAAGCGTGGGGTCAACGTGAACGACAGTGACGTATAAGGGCAAGAAGTCTAGAAAAAGCAGAATTGAGATGAGAAGCTGATAGCATAGGCTTTGAAAACTCACCATGTCCCGTATGAGCACGTATGGGAGGCAGGGGTCGTTTACGGAGGATAGCGAGAAGGATGGGAATATGGTCGTGAAGGATGGGATTAAGATCGTCGACGATAGCACGAATGTGTGGCATATCGTGTACGTAGGTGTCGGGCATGTCATTCACTGCTTCGTTGATTTGTTCAACAACAGAGAGAGCCTTGTCCAGATATCTGCGAGCCTTTGAGTACGTTGCAAGAACGAGAGTGTTCGACATGATGTTGAGAGGAATATGAGTTTGGGTGATCGCCACCGGTTGATGCGCTTTTAAGACCAGGCAGACAATAGGAATCTTGGTCGGTGGCCAAGATTCCGGGAAAGGACCTTGATTACAATAATCGTCAAGGACCAAGCGAGTGGCCAGGAATGGCCATAGCCACTAAGCCGCACAACCGACCAGAAATCGGAAAAGCACAGACAGCGAGAAGTTGTCTGTAGCAGAGAGGACATGCGTCCACTCAAGGGAGAAGAGAAAGAAGAGGGGAGCGGGGGAAAGAGCAGGGAGATGAAAGTAAGTACTAGAGTTCGGGTACAATGTCTCATAGATCATATGATTATTCCGGCTGAAACGGAACAATTGCCGTCGTTCAGAATCAAACTTCGTCTCCTCCTCAACCTTGCATGTACTCGTCCCATTCCCACTGAGATTCACGCAAGTGGATCTTTTACTATGACTCGAGTCGTAGTAATGCAGTTTCTGCTGCTGGTTACTGGTTGCCTTCTAGGTTTTCTCTTACGAGATTATCAACGGTAAGTGCTGCGAACCGCATCTGAAGCAATTGGCTAACTCTTCAACATCCAGGACTTCAAGAATCATAAATCTATGACTATTTGGCACCAGGCCTAGGTATGTAAACCGGGACATATCTCCTTCCAACATCGACTGAAACTGCTTTACTTAGGGTGGGATTTTCCCAACTATAGCTCTCGAAAACTACCCGACCCTCTTCAAGCCTTATTGGGAATAGGTTCAGCCTCCCAGGCCTTGATTCTGCGCTCTAGTGGTCTGTACAATCCCTGCATAGCGAACAAGAGGGACCAGTCCAAGTCCTCTTGCTCACAAAGGATGGCAAGGCGTTGACAAGCCTCTATCAACACCTCCTCTTCGGTCTTTCGCGGTGCAGCGGCACGGCCCAGCGTTGGAGAAATCTGGTCCGGAAGAAGGATCTGCCTTAGTTGGAGTGGGTTGGGATTTGGGAGGGGAAGACGCGATCCTCTTGGATTTGGAGCGTGTTGGACTCAAGGAGGCTCCCTGTGTAGGCAGGAGTGTAGAGTCTTCGGGATCCTCTGCACACTTCATTTTTTTTGGAGTTGGTGACGCATTCACCCCTTCGAGCTTGTGTTTCAACCGCATGGAGAAACGACGAGTGGTCTGTGGGTTGGGGGAAGGCATGGTGTTAAGGGTACTGCTATGTTTGGATTTTTTTTGTCAACGAGTGAGTATTTATACGCCTTCTTGTTTTCGTGTATGGTCGAATTAAGTTGTCCCCAGGTACTTTTCTTATTGTATTCAGACCATTTATTCGATTTATTGTGGCGAGGGTCAAAGCTAGGAATATCTCTAGAGAGCTTCAGAACAATAATAAACAAATTGTAACTCTACAGATTTATGCGACAAAAGTGCTATTCAGAAATCAACAATTATTATATATGGTTTCGGCTAGTGCCAGCAACTTCGGGCCAAGGAGAGGGTTGTGCATGTTATCGCCCTTCGCAGCTTCTTCCAAATCATCACAGGCGCGAGACAAATACAATATCCATCTCAATTCGACACCCTCAGACGGCTTCTTCCCGAGTGAAGAAGATCCTGCGACAGGTGCAGCAGACTCTTTTCGAGAGATGTTGGTGGAACTGGGGCCCTCAACAAACTCGACCTCATCGTCCTCGTCGTCGCTGGGGGCGAGTGGGAATGGCTGTGCAATGAAGTCGAGACTTGCTCGAGGAGTGGTGTCTCGTGCTGTGGCGAGTGGGAATGGCTGAGCTGCAATAGATTTAGAAGGACCTCCCGAGACCTTCTTCTGCTTCGATGGAGTGGTGGTCTCAGTGGTATCCCTCTTGCGTTTACGACCAGCAGAGGAGGGAGGACCTTCGGATTGCGCCAAAAAAGTTGTGATTTCTGCCTCGAGTGCAAGAAGGTGGCCATTAGGATCTTCGAACTTGGGGATGCACTTCTTCATGGCTCGCAGCTTGGTGGTCTCATTGGTCAACATGAGCCACTGACAGAATCGTCGGAAACACTCCAGTCTTTCGTCTTCCGACATTGGAAATATCGGATGTTCTTGCGCGCTTCCGCAATCTTCGTGCTTGCAAAGACGCTGATAGAGTACTTGTCAGGTAGCGTGGTGCAAGAAAATTGGGGGACTTACAGAGATGCTCAGCTTTGCAAAGTTGGTCGGATGATCCCGACCCATGCAAACGGCCACCATGTGCTTGTACGAACCCCTTCTCGCAGGATCCCTACATCTCGCAAAGCGTTCCAGCGCCTCATAGCGATTGTTTTGCTTCAGATAAGTAATGACAATGCCCATCAGACCCTGCTGCATTGGGCTTTGGCAGCTGAAAAAAGAGGGGATAATGGCGGAGTAGGTTGGATTGAGGTCGTACGGAGAGCGCTTTGGGGGAGAGGGTTTGGTTTTACGAGCAGGAGAAGACATTGTTCAAGTTGGAATCAGATGGGAGTGTTTGAGGGACGGGTTTTTGTACTCTGGGAGGCCAAAGCGAAATCAATCCAGCCTATTGTTTTGCGGCGGTCCAAGCGATGTTGTAGGCGGAGTCGTTCATATTGAGCTTTCGAAGAGCGAATCAGGCCTGCAATCGTTCGACTGATTGTTGCGGTTTGGGCGCAAAGGTGAGTTTTCCTTTCGCAGCGGACTTCTTAACTTACTCGAGTGTACTCTTAGCCAATTCTAGGTATATATATATATGTGATGCATTTGATAAATTCGGTGTCAATATATCCAGCTTTGACCATCCATCCTTATTGTTGACCTTGTCTCGGCGCACTCGGCAGGGCGTTGTCTTGTTTGAGTGGCCCTTATTGTTTCAGCTGTATATATACCGGCAGAGGCACGTCACAATCTTTCTTCCCTTTTGACTCCCATGACCCTTCAAGTTTCTTCGACTTTGGTGAGTCTTCCAGTTGCTTCAGAGTGTTCACACATTCAGGTCTGATCTGCAGCAACGCAAGTCTGCGCATGCTCCTAAATCTCCCGAATTCGGTAGCAAGACGAGTGGCGATGGCTTTTCATGGCGTATGGTCAAGTGCGTCTGCGACGGGAAATGTATCTGGTATGTGCACTCTTCCGATTTATCAAGCTATATTGATTGGCGTTAGTGGAAATTTTAAGTACCATCGGTCGGCTCATGAGCACGCTCACCACAGTGTCTGCCGGGAGAGTTTTATTGCTGCCAGGGCATTTGAATGTGAAGATGTGCTGAATTATTGGGGGAGTTTTGAACCACGTAGGCATACTTGAGGCCTTGCTAGAGAGTTGTTCGCTGTGAGTCTTCTCGTTGTTTATGCATTTCACGACTTGCTGATTGCAGATCAGCTTTGCCCGTTTATAACTTAGGTGTCTTTGTTAAAATATAATACTTGAATAAATCTTGTCCGAATCCTGGGTCTCAAGGATTTTTTTAACACACGTTAACCGCAAAAGTTGGGTAGGTTGAACGCGATCGTTGAACCGTCGTTTAACATGGTTTAACGGTCATTTGGGCATTCCGAGGTGGGTTGCGATGGAGATTTATTCGGGCTTTAACGCCGTTCCGTTGAACAGGTGTTAAACGCGAAAAGTCGGCTTGGTTGAACGCGATCGTTGAACTGTTGTTCAACCCGGTTTAACGGTCGTGTGGCCATTACGGATGGAGAGCGTTCTTTTGGCAGAGTATGATTTAACGGCCAGTTTAACGCCGTTAAACAGGGGACAAGAATGCATGGTCTCTATAGCTTAGTACTACTGTTTAACATGTTTAACGCGTTTAACAAAATCTATTCTAATCTATTTCATTCGATGCTTTTATGTATGATAATTTTACTTCGTTTAACACGTTTAACAAAAACGTTATTTGACCCTACTCTGTTTAACGAGGCTAATGGTATTTTATCACCTTATGCCCAGGATTTCATATCTTTACCAGGTCAAGTAGGGTTGTTACTGCCGGGGCCAGTCCCAGTGCCATAGTCACTACTTGAACACCCTACTACCCTCACTATGATAAGTTCATACGCTCTTTGGTTTGATCCTACGGTAGGTTATGTTCTCTGCGCTAGAAAAGAAATATGAAAAGGATTGTCCTCTTGAATACACCACCGGTAGAACGCCGCTGTGGGAACTACCGAACGGATCCTACATTGAGTCGCGGTTGCAGAACGGGGCCTACATAAGTAATATTTGGTGAAAAATGACTTAGGATTGAGAACCAATGGATGCGAGTCTAGGGATGACAGACGATTTTCTAAAAGATAAAAGAAGTGACATGAGCTAATTTATCGTACTTTCCAGTGTCCAAGATGTAAATGGTCGCTTCAAAGCACCTGCTGACCGATAACGGCAGAGGAGGCATATACCTTCTATCGTCCCTCAGGTCCCCACATTCCTAACGTCCCTGTGATCACCACAATACACACTCCCAATCCTCCCGAAACCCTTGGCCAAGACTTCGGACGACCATAGCTCTCTTCCATACTATGAACTACGGACAAAAGACTACAAAGTATTCAAAAAAATGGGCGGCTTCGGAAATGGTAACTTTATAGACTGGAGGAGGTATTTCGGCTCGTTGGTGATTACCGTTCATCAAGATCTGGTACTGGAGGTGAATGAGCGAGTTGACCTGAGAAGCAGTGTGATATACTAGTACATACCACGCGCGATTTAGCACTCCCTCCAAAGTCGATCCGATGAGGCATAAATAGATTCTTTTTGCCATCATAGGCTCCCCCGGGATGAAATTCCGGTTCAAGTTGTAATTGCTCTAATAACATCCTGTTTACTTTAGGAGGAAGCCTCTTCTCGATGACTACACACAAGATATGTAGTATCATCGATCAACCAGTAAAAGGAAAACATGACTCACCAACTGGAAGCGAATAGAATAAAAACTGATATTAGTAACCAGTCGTACTACGCGGAAATGCAAAGCAGCGCACCATCGTAATGATAGATAATGTTTTCCGGAACGGACGCCTCGGAAGCGTTTGTTAGCACAATAATTTTTCTTCCATGGACACTGTCCTTGGGGACTCCGACAGGTGCACTTGCGATATCACTATCGATGTCCATACTTGCCACTGGACCTAATGAAATAAAAACCAAAACCAAAATTGATTCAACAAGTTGAGATCAGATAAGAGAAGCACAATACAAAAACCGTGACGATACCTGTTTGAGACCTAGAGGGCTGGACGCCTCCAGCCATCTGGGCCCCACGTCCTGTACCAACTATTTGAGGGGGGCCACCGCGAGGAGGGTTACCGGGTTTACGACCAGATCCTTTTTTCCCTCGACTTCCTTGCGGGAATCCTCCTTGTTGTGCAGGGCATGAAGGTGTGGTGGTTAAAGACTGTAACATGAGTGAGTAGTAAGGAGAAGGCGGTTCCTTGGGAAGAAAACATAAATTACTCCACTGTTATGTATATACAGAAGCAAGGCTATGCAATGCTGCCGCAAAACACACGTCGTCGCTGATCGTACTGTATGGCAGAAAGTCTTTCATTTTGGGATCTTGCGGACCGTGGACCGTGATTCTGAATACAGACTACTTACTTGCTTACTGCGTCGTATTCATGAGAAATGCAATCTATCAAGATTTGACACAAAGTCAATTACTTAGATGCCTTTTTATGCAGGCTGTTGAAGAAAAAATGTTGTATGGTATGTGGAATGGTATGGTAATGTATGAACAAAGTTATCTCTCCCATCCAACACCCACCCCCGACAAAGCTCCAGCTCCAGGCATGCCAAAAGTGCAAAAAAATCCGCTCAAACAAAATCTTAGCACCGTGTGCAGTGGCAGTCCCCGACTCCCTCTCCGGTGCTAACAATGCAAGAAGTCCATGTAACATAGGTCTGCCAATTTCAAGAATATGATGTCAAGAGGGAGGGTTGTAGAAGTGCTAATGTAGTGTCCTGTAGGCAACTTGTGATGTGGGCCAACGCTACCGCGTGGCAGTTACTCGTCGCAGTGATCCGCTTGAAATCCAAGAACAAAACTGGAAGTATGTATATATTGAATATAAGTACAGGTCATTACAATCAAACAGTAACATACATTTACTATTTAGAATGAAAAAAGTGCAAAAAGTGTTGAATCATTCAGGAGAAACCTCCCTCGCAGGATCGTGCTTAAAGTCTCTGACTGTAGTAGCAGGTGAGGCCAAGACACCAACCCATTGTATCCCAAGGGAGATCTTTTCTAGGTCATAACACTGGACTGTGTGACAAACCAATACAACAGATCCCTTTGGTACATTTATGAGACTGTCGTTGATTTTGAGCAAAGAAAGGGTCTTCATTGACATGTCATCAAGATCTTGAGTCTCTTTTGGGTCTGCTCTGGGACAGAGGGTCATTGCTTTTGGGTTCCAACCCCTCAGTATCATGCAATACTTGACACAGAACTCATTCAGAGAGGCCAGAAAGGTTATTCTAGCCTAGGACCTCTCCAAGATCCTTCTGCCCCACCTCTTATGATTGCTATAGCAGCAGCCTTTGTCCGACCAGACAAGACCCTTCTGTTTGTGGATCGTCAGAGGTTCATAACATTCCATGTAACTCATTTGCGGCGTGTCTGCACCATGGCTGACTTTCAAGCCCACTCTCCAGTTAGTCTTTGTGATTTTGCTGATACATTGTCACTAATCTACCATATTTTTTTAGCTTTGGCTTTGCTTCTGGAGTGCAGACCATGGGCCAGTATACACCACTCAGCCAGAACTGACACTCCAAGTCCTTGCCAGCTTTCACTCTGAAGTTGTAAGGAAGAATATATTTGACAACACACCAGTTTGGCAGGTTATGAAGGAGCATCAAGATGTTTACAATGGTTTTGGTGCTCAGGAGGCTACAGATGTCCTCTTTGATGCATTGATTCACTCCAGAATGCCAATCTCCCTCATTTGCAGGAATGATACCATGTGGACTTGGTTTTCAACTGCAGTTGCTGCTCATCAGGAGATGCAGGTTTACAGAGTCATGGACCCAGACCATCTTGGAGAAAAGGCCCTACCTTACATCTCCAATACCATGTTCAAAATGAACACCTCTGGCCACCAACTCTATTGTGCAGATATATTGTGTTCTCAAAAGGAACAGGTATATCTCTCTCAAGAAAAGGTCGAGATGGCAAATAGCATGGGAATCTTCAACCCAGATGCCATTCTTGATGAAACTGGGGTAGCAAAAGGTGAGCATTCTCCCATTTCAAATAAATCTCTGGTTAATGGCTGTTTATCAGTTCCTCTTGCTACACTTCCTTCACGAGCCAGTCTATAGGCACCACCACCAAGTGTCAGAAAAAGAAAGAATGGTGTGCGCATGAAAAATATGTGCATAAGACTATGAAATACAAAAATTCTTCAGATGCTACTTTCTCTATGTATTCACCTTTTACATGCCACCTGCCCCCTAGCTGGAGAGACCATGAGGTAAGTAATGTTTTATTTAGTGCCTGCAGCTTCAATGATTTTTTTCTAACAACCTTGAGTTTAGGAAATTTACTCTGGCATTGTTGACTTCAGGAATTCAATTAATGAATCAACACTTGGATTGTACAGTTTCAAAGTTTTCACTGATACAACTTGGAGTCTGGAGCATATTTCTGATACAGCACAGCCTTTGGTTGGATGATGAGCAGAAATCAAGGTTGGAAATGGTAGGGTCACGAGACCATTGAAGGCATCCAGGGCCCATACCTGCTGGTTTATCTAGGACTCTTCAGAAAGGATCACTGAAATGTGTCAAGTTTGCAAGCCTTGTAAAGCAGAGGGGCATAGGTATCAATGGTGCTAATGGTGCTAGTAGTGAAGAGACAGAAGTTGGTGTAGACCCTCTTGTAGGACCTGTTAGGAGAGACACAAGGAGCTCTAACCACAAGGGGAACAAGAAGCAGGTTTGAACATTGAATATAAATATATATGTATTATACATTAATGTATATATTGAATTTTGCTCTATGTCTGTTAGTTTATTTTCCATGAATTTATTCTTGATGTTAATTAAAATTTTTGATTGAGTCTGATCTGATTGAACTTTATAAGAGCAAGCCAGCAAGGTTTAGTATAGCTGGGTGGATAATTAAGTATATGCAGGCTCATATGATTAATAGTGCCAGTTAACTTGATTACTAACTTACCTCATGCTGAACAATCATCCTACAGATATTATATGAATCTTAAACTTTGGGAGGAGAGTCCTATGCACCCAAGATCCCATAAGAAATCATCAAAACACAATTCTAACAGAATTTTTTCTCCTGTTGAATTTTTTCCCTGTCAGCTTAAGCTTGATATAAAAAACCAGCTGCTAAAAGTGCTACAGATATTGTATGAAGCTCAAAATTTGCTAGGTGAGTCCTATGCACCCTAGATCCCATAGGAAATCACCAAGACACAATTCTAACAGATTTATGTTTTCCTGTTTTTCTGTTCCAGTCTGAGCTAGATATAAAGGACCAGCTGCTAAAAGTGCTACAGATATTGTATGAAGCTCAAGATTTTCCAGGTGATTCCTATGCACCCTAGATCCCATAGGAAATCATCAGAACACAATTCTAATAGAATTTTTTTCCCCTGTTTTTCATCTCAGCCTAAGCTTGATATAAAAAACCAGCTGCTAAAAGTGCTACAGATATTGCATAAAGCTCAAGATTTTCCAAGTGAGTCCTATGCACCCTAGATCCCATAAGAAATCATCAAAACACAATTCTATCAGATTTATGTTTTCCTGTTTTTCTGTCCCAGCCTAAGCTACATTCCAATGTTATATCTACCTTAAAGCCAGTACAAAAAGAAATAGGTATTTGATTGGCAAGTAGCTGTGCTTCCCACCATTGGAATATACATTTCAGATGAGACTTATCAGTTGAAGTGTAGTCAGTGCAATTACTTAAATTTGGCAAGTCAATTTTTTGCATGCAAAATTGAAGGAATATATATAAAGGATGATGTATCTGTATAGAGTAGAATCTGTTCCATGAGCTCAGAAAAGTTGAGCAATTAAATAAGTTTTGTATAGAGCTTAGAAGGCTTCTGAATACACATTGTTCAATAGATATTTGAGAATAAAATTCAAAACTGAAAATATGAATGCTAATGATAGCAGAATGTAAGATGTATGATGGAATGACAAGAACAATCTGGCAGTCCTCTATTTCAAAAGTAGAAGTTATCTTTGAAGATAGTATCATAACAGGCAATACAGGATTTCCTATCTGACCAAAGGCACTAAAAATTTCAGCATAGAGATCAAAGTAATGCATTGTATTAGCCTGTGGCAAAAGCCATAGATGATAGGTAGAATCAATCCATGAAGGATGGATATAATGATAATTTGATGGAAACATTGTCATAATGTACTCTTTTTCAACGATAGAAGTTATTTTTGAGGATTCGAGAGGATTATCATTGAACATGATGTGAAGAAAATTTTTCATATGTATCAGGCAACACCCATATATCAGGGATGTTTCGCTGCGGCAAAATTTGCCAGTGGCAGAGGCAAAATTTGCCAAGTTTTATGGCAAATTTTTATGGCATGACATAGTGCAAACCCTATGGAGTGCGGCCAAATTTGCTATATATTACGGCAAATTTTGGAGCAGCAAAATTTGCCGCAGCGAAACATCCCTATCATAATCAGGCTCCATTGCCCATGTATAAAGCATACAGGAATCTGTAGTATGGGAAGCAATGTTGAGGGAATAGTGCAGATGAAAACGTTGATAAGTGCAATCACAATCAATGTTTCGTCCTACTAATCTAAGCAAAAATCCAAGCAAGAGATAAATGAGGTTCATTGTGTCAAGTGAAATACGAAATGATGTCATAGGAATTCCAAATCTCGGACTTGACACGCGCACGGCAAAGCGTGGAAAGGAAATACTATAATAATCTTATCTTACGTAAAAGCTTACATAAGCTGGAAACAGTAACTCGGCAATAAATTGCACTCGTAATGATCTTCAGAGCTGCAGCAGGTGCAAACATTGAGAGGAACATACTGTTTCGCTGAACGTGGAACGTTACCTTTTTTTATGACGCCTTCAATCCAGGTCCACCAACAGGTCCACCGCCACCATGGTGCCTTTCATTGGTAATTGCCAAGGTAATTGCGGCCTTAGAAGGGTTGTGTAAATTTCAATATATAAGGTGAGCTAAGGACAACTGGAGATTTTTGACTATCTCTCATGCGTACTCACAGCCTTACAGTTCTCTTTTTCCATATATCTGCACTTTTCTGCACTGCGCAGAGTAATTCGAATATTTCAGAGAGTATTCGGCACAATGCGGCTGCTAGTAAGGGTATTTTGATTTGGAATTGTACAGACAAAAACTTATGATTCAACAGATGGAATTAATCTTGCAGCTCTCAACTTTACGGACTTGGTTTTAAATGAGATAGTAGGCATCTATGACACGGCACAATGCTCCAATAACAGCAGTGGTAATGGATCAAGGATCGATGTGCACAGTATGAAGCTACTTTCATCCCAGTCGAACGATCTAAACCACCTTTTCCACAGCTCACCTTGTCCCAGACTGGTATCGATCCCTCGTTCCTCTCACAGGCGGAAATCCTACTCCCCAATGGAACCTTACCTCAACGTTCTCCTTCATGGATTCTGAGGACATCGGCCGATCTGTCTTGAGTTTCTCGTCTCCAGGCGCCGCTGTCTTCCCCGGTAATCAAGCCATGACCGTCGCAATTGCGCGTTTGATGAACGAGGAAACCGCCGCTTATGCACGGAGCTTTGCTGATCGCCTGTCTTTCATGGCTGTAGTACCACTTCCCTACATCAGCGAGTCTATTAAGGAAGCCAAATACGCGCTGGATGAGCTCGGTGCGGTGGGGTTGGTATTGCTGAGTAGCTTTGAAGGCAAATATCTGGGCGACCCGGCATTTACCGAGTTTTTTCAAAGTGTGAATGAGAGAGAGGGAAAACAGATTATCTTTGTTCATCCTGGCACGCCATATCTGATCGTTAACGGGGATTTGGTGGAAGCCAATCCGACAAGATATCCCACGGGTTTCCTAGAGTTCTAGTGAGATTTTGCATTATTCATAGTTGATGATAGTTTGGATCTGAAAGCTACTCATTGATACTAAGCTTCGAAACTGCCCGAACGTTCCAAGATCTCACCGTTACCCAGACCCTGCACAACCTCAGCAATATCGACTGGATCGTCCCACATGCAGGGGCCGCATATCCCACCATCCTCGATAGGGTTTTGTACGGTTCATTCCCAGCGTTAGTGAACGATACATACGATATCATGAAGACAAGGTGAGTTCCTGCACACCTGAACTACTTATCAATTATTCATTTATGTTCAGACTATGGTACGACACAGCGGGGCCAACATTTCACCATCAAATTGGTGGGCTTCTCGCGTATGACGTGGGCGACTCGCAGATTCTGTTCGGGACTGATTTCCCGCGCGTCTCTTTTCCATTCTGGGGTTAAATTGAAGTTAGTTACTTATATGTGTCTTAGATATGTACCGCAAATATCGCAAGCTGGATCGCTGCAAGCCATCCTCGATTCGAACTTCGTAGATGAAGCTGGGAAGGAAGGAATATTCACTGGGAATGCAAAGGGACTGTTTGGAGAAGACCTTGATCGAGGATGTTTGCATTAAACGTGTATGTCTTGTACGTGCCACAGCACCTTATGCCCAGGATTTCATTTCTTCACCAGGTCAAGCAGGATTGTTACTTGAACACCCAAGCCCCAGACACAGATCTTGTAAAAAAAAAATGATTACAATTGTAAGTTTTACTTTGGTATACAAATTACTACAATTGTAAATATCATCAATTACTATTATTACTAGTACTGTATTCAGCGTGCAAACTTTGGGCCTGCCTCCGCTTCCCTCCCCTCGGGGGGTCCCCTGGGCCGGGAAGTCATCAGCAGGCACTCTAAAGCCTCGTTTGCGCTTATTTTGATAGGCGGCAACCCCAAACCCTAACCCCAACCCTAACCCCTAACCAGGCACAGCAATACCGGACTCGCTCTCTAATGTTAGGGTTCACCCTTTGGGCGAACCCTAATGAGAGCGAGCCACAGCATTGCTTTGAAAGAAAAATAAAATATTAGAATGTATCACATTTCACTCCTTTTGAGGTTCAAACACACAGTGTCAGGCCAATCACAGAACCTGTCAGATTTAGTGGTTAAGAATACCACTATGCCATAAGGCACATGTGAACGTTGTAATGTGATTGACATTATACATATATTACATCACCGTTGTTAGGCTGTACCATTTTGATCACTTTGTTGGTCACAGGTCACGGGGGCCCCCAGCGAAACAAAATGTCACGGTTTGTCCCCCATCACAGCAGCCAGTGACAAAAATTTTCGATTTTTGCGCGCGCCCTCTGGGTGCCTGACCCAACTTGGTAAGAAAATTCCGTAAAATTTTGTTTTGTCACAGGTCCCACCAATCCCAAACAAAATCTAAATTCGTTGGGTTGGTCACAGGTCACACCCCAAACGAAGTGCTCAAAATGGTACAGTACTAACTGTAACTGTAGTAATTTGTAGAATAAGCTAAACCTTACAATTGTAATTATTTGTCAACAATTCTAGTGTCGTAGGTTGAACACTCTCACTTTGATAGTGCTCATATGCTCTTTGGTTTCATCCTACGGCAAATAATGTTGTCTGCACTGGAAAAGAAATATGAAAAGGATTGTGCTCTTGAACATCCCAGGTGTCAAAAAGGACATTTTATCCAGTTTTCCAATTGCAATACCTTCTGCTGAGTTTCTTGCACTGCATGCCAATATTACTGTGCAGAGTAGCACATATGTCAGCTGCTACCATGTATCGTCTAATTACAATGGACCTCCAAAGTTATGTTAGTATAAAAGCTTTGCATTGCTGTGTTTCATCTGATTTGAAAACTTTTTGTCTTCATGTCATCAACAAAACCTGGATAATTGCCATAGCTGTTATAGCAAGCCATAGCAGCCATAGAACTATGAACTGCTATGAATTGCTATGGGTAGCTATGAGCTACTATGGACTTCCCAAATTATATTACCTGCTGACAGATGTCATGCTCTATAGCAATCCATAGCAGCCCATAGCAGCTCATAGCTCTGGATAGATGGGGACCTTGCTATGGATGCTATGGGTGCCATGAGTTCTGGATCAGTTCACCCAGGTTTTGCTGATGGTAGCTGCTTTTTTCAGTTTAGATAGATTGGTACACTGTGAGAGCTGAAGCACATGAAAATCATGATCTAGTGATATGATTTGAACTGTATTTGTTTTATTGAAAATGAAACAAGAAAAATCAAGCAGGCTCAAGAAAAAAAAATAGCAACCACAGGTCAAAATTTTTTCTTTCAGAGATTTGGAGGGACTACTATACTATGTAAGCATTCTCATGCCTATATATGGTATATCTAGATAAGATTGTAGTTAAATACATACAACTTTTAGTACTACCAGGTACTACTACTGTCGAAACACTCACACAAGGATTATTTCATGTATTTTATATGAAGCATTACCATCTCAATAAAAAATTAATTGAACCTTGAAGATGTGGTAGACAACAGGATGGTTGGCGCCACTACCGGAACTCACTGGGCTGGGTCCAAATTTTGGTGGTTGCAAAATATAATGCAAAACAGCTTGTAATTGATTGGATTTGGCACCAGATTTAAGTAGTGCATTTGATAAACTATATTTAGCTAATCTAAAACTTCATGTGAAAGACAATCCTTTGCCCCAGAAAAATACAAGACAAGCTAATATCTTTTGCAGCTGCATAATGGTAGGCCTAGCAACTAATACAAATCACCATGACTACCATTTTACAGCTGCAAAAGACATTAGCTTGCCTTGTATTTTTTTGGGGGCAAAAAGAATATCTTTTGCATGAAGTTTTGGATTAGCTAAATATAGTTTATCAAATGGACTAAATCTGGTGCCAAATCTAATCAATTACAAGCCATTTTGCCTTATCTTTTGCAACCACCAAAAATTGGACCCAGCCCAGTGACTTGGAGCTACTTGGAGGGATGCACTACCAACACTGTCAGCAGCTTCAAGACAAGGTACTAGTGCTTCTGCAAAGCTCTTGAAGTACTTTTTAAGCTCACAAAAGGCAATTCTGAGGCTAAATAGGGGGGTGGAATTGTTTTTCTTCAGCCTGGCAACCAGACTAACTAACCTACCCCCAGTCAGGCGCTTAATTTCTTGAGGCCCCTTGAGAAAAATTGAGAAAAAATTAACACAGGTGGAACAATGTGTTTTTAAGTGGACTAGTGGGAATTGAACTCAGGCTTGAACTCAATGTCAAAAAAAGGGCATTAACAGATGGTATTACAGCCACACTAAACTACCACAGATAGCTGCCCGCTACTTCTTTTATTTAACATGACAAGCATGACCTAATTTTTGATTTCCGCAGCCCGATTCACATGCCACATCCTATAAATAGCTGGTTGATAATGGTAGGGCCCCGGAATCTCCTATGGAACCTAGCCCGGGTCCGAGGCCCTAAGAGGCCCTAAATGATGCTATTTTGGACTAGGATTGTCATGTGAAGTGTAAAAAAATCCCAAAAAAAAATCCAAAAGCATCTCCTGACAGTTCTAAGATAGGTGTCAGGCAAACTCAGCTGACCCCACGTGGTGTTTATAAAAGGAAATTTTCTAACGGAGAGCTTGTATTGATACTCTCAAGACTTCTCCAAAATTCACTTTGAACAACTTATTTCAATGCATATTGCCTTTTGCATATGGTTCTGGGGGTCAGCTGAAATTATTTCCATGTTTATTTGGGCTGCAAATGAATGGGGGGCCATGCAAAATGAATTAAGGCCTATATTCTTTTCAGCCTGGGCCTTTGGTTTCCATAGTTTTCAATTCATTTTGACCCAAACAAACAAGTTCAAAAAAACCATCGACCCCCAGAACCATATGTAAAAGGCAATACTGGGAGGCTCTGGTTTTTTTTGGTGATTTTACACTCAGATCTGAGATACTAGAAGCAAAATATGGGTAAATTGGCATAAAAATCCTATCTCCTCTCTCATTTGACCTTCTTAAATACTGAAAAATTGCTCCACATGAGGATGGAACATATGTTGAGCATTTGTTCAACCCCTATTTTCCATAATCTCACTGTGAATGGTACAATCCCTTCAAAGGGCATGGGAATTTCAAAAATTTCCTTTTATAAATGCTATGTAGGGTCAGCTGAGTTTGCCTGATGCCTATCTTACATAGATCTACATGTCTCAATGGTCTCTTTCTGTGGTTTCATAGCCGGTATAATAATTTTGAGTGCAGATTGTCATTGGTGAATAACCAAGCATCTAATCAGAGTGCCTAAGTAGGTCCTGCATTTGGTAGCATTAACCTGGGACAGAGCAACAGCCCCTTTATTGCTTGTTGCTCCAAACTAGGTATGATACCCTTACTTTATTATTGTTATTCTTACTTACTTTATTGCTTGTTGCTCCGAACCAGTTTACCCAATATATTACTTTAGAGCCAACCTGATTCTAACAGGCTATGGTGTTAGAAATAAGAAATGGAGTTATAATGATTGTGTAGCCGTTTGACCTCAACTGGGCCCTGAGGCAAACGGGTAAGGTACATGAGTAACTACATACTGTATTTATACCTGTAAGAATGACTATGTCATAGTGCATATAACAGGAAAGTGGGTACTATGTGAATATTGGTGGCTACTATGCATACAGTAAAGTGGCTACTGTGAGTATATGCATGGATACTGTGAGTGTATGCGCAAATATCTCCTGTGATATCATAAACTCATAAGTATGTTGTAATGTGGGCTAAAATAGATTTCTGTAAATTCCAACATATGGGCCCCAAGCTCTAAATCTGCGCAAACAATATATTTAGGGACAACAAAATCTACTTGAATTACATTCAACCTCCACACACCATCTAATCGACATCCAACTCTTACCAAATAATAAGACAATGTCTGATGCCACAGAAGAAACCAACAAATCGAGTTGGAAGCCACCCACGCTTACCCCTATTAAGGAGGGTGATGATAGCTTGAACAACTACAATGAGTTCAGAAGGAAATCTACACTCAAACTTGATGAAATGGGCTACTGGAAATTCATTGATGGACCCGAGTATGACCCACCCAAGATTCCAGAACTCCAACCAAATACATGGGTTGAAGGAGTAGATGATACAGGGAACAAAGTTTCAGTCAGATTACCTGGAAATGGAATACTTGTCCAGGCTGTGAAAGACAATGCAAAAGCCTGGCTCGACAGCAATAAGAAGACCCTATCAGCCATAGTCAAGGCTGTCCCCATCCAGAAACTGTACATTGTCAATGGATGCACAACTGCTCACGCAGCATAGTTTGCCCTCAAGAACAAATACAAGCTGGCAAACAGCCTTGCAGCCATTGGTATCAAACAGCAAATTATTGGTAATTGCTGCATCAAAGGTGATGATCCTGTGAACTGGCTGCGGGTCATGATTCAACTTTATGGGAGGCTTTGAGATGCTGACCCAACTATAATGCCAGACACTGAATTTGCAAGACACCTTGCCACCCTGATGACTAGCATTGTTAATTGGAGGTACTGTTGAGACGACCTCTGCAGGTTGATGAAAGAAGCAGAGGCAGCTGGGAAACCGTACTTGTCGAGACAGGTGATACAATGACTGAGAGAGGAGATTGAGATGGGAATAGCTCCTTTGGTAGCGTCTATCAATGCTATAGTGGCAACAGGTAAAGGAAAGGGCAGAGAACAAGCTGTTCCCGGTGTCTATTCAGCTGGTCAACAATTCACTCCTCAGGGAAACTCCAAGCATCAAAGCCAGAGGAATGATTGAAAACAGAAACCTTACCCTGGAAATAACCGCTCCAATCCAAAACTCATTTGCAATAACACACACTGTGCTTTCCCAGTTGGCCATATGAAAGCCGAGTGCTTTGTCTATGGAGGTGGTAAAGCAGGCCAGTATCCACCCAACTTCCGAGGTCAAAGAGATATACACCTCTCCCTGGAAGCTAGAGTCACGGCAGCTGTAGCTGTAAGCCACAATGCATAGTATTGGGACAACTGTCCTACTGGATAATATGCATAGTAATGGAACAACTGTCCATCTCTATATTTCTCAATATTGTTTTAAACTGTAGAGGGCCAACAAGGCATCATGGGAAAAAATGGATAAAATTTTCGAGCCTTGTGCATGATGCAACCCTGACCACCACTGCCTAACCTGTGTTTCACCTTTACTGTCTATAACCCTAACAATCTTAACCTTAATAGCGGGGCAAGCCCCGCACCCCTGACTTTGTCCTCACCCACTGTTGATCGGATGATATGTAAGATAGGTGTCCCAGCCACTGCTAGACACCCGTTGAACTCTCAATGCCTTGCAACTATGTATAGTACATTTCTCAGCTCTGTGTTAAGCCTGTGCAGCCCAGATCAAAGCAGCAAGAAATCAATCGCAAATCTATTGTGGGAATCGACTGATGTCGATTGATTGATGATCTGGGTTGGACCTTTGAAGTAACGGGACTTGGTGAAGCTATTAGCAACACCCTTAACACACTGTAATGTGTCCAAGACGGAAGGAGTGGAAGAAAGGCGGAGTGGAGCAAATGCACAGCCACAAGTCGATCGCAAATCAATTGCAATGTTGATTGATTGATTGGCAGAGATGTTGGAAATAAGACTAGAGAAGATCAGCTAGGCTAAGTTGATTTTCAAACTAAAGTTACGATACATGGTATACTACTTAAATACTAGTGAGTTCAGATAAACGGATAAATGTAAAGAACAATAAGTAACATATATCCAGGAGTGTATTCAGTAAGTATAACAATAAAGTAATTCAGTAAGAAAGACAAAAGAATATAAAAGGAATAAAACAATAAGTATCGGAAAGTTTGTCCAAACATGTCTATGGCCTCCTAAGGTTGTGACGTCTGTGTGATGTCAAATCAAATCCATGCGTAATATATTTGATACCGTAACTTTTCGGGCTTGAAGCTGAGCCATGTCAAGCTCAGCCTCACGGCTCCGGGTCTCCAAAACAAGTATCCGTAATGAGTGACGATGGGTGGGCGGGCCCAGAAAGTGAAAAATACAGTATGGGAACGTAAACTGGTAAAATAAATTCCTTGGCCATGTTGGTAGGACAGGCGGTTAAAACCCAGTGGGAGATGTGCGCAGTTCTCCACAATCACACCTATAAATCCCCGCCTTCCAGGAACTAAGACAAATGCAAAAGGTAAACACAATGAACCCACCGCTGTAATACATATTCTTTGAGGTGGTAATGACCTGAAAGATTGGACACCTGAAATAAGCCCAGAACCCAGGTTAGGAAGTGTATTGAGAATGGGATGAAGAAGCTAGTAGACCAAAGGGTGAGGTGGGTGGGGAGAACAAACAAGGATCTTCCCAGAGAAGCCCTGTAGGAAAACAGAGCTGGATCCGAGTCCGTGCGCCCAAGTGACGTGGCCGTGAGCGGAAGGAAAGGTCACGTCACTCCTGTGACCGTTGGACATAGAACAACATATGCTGCCTGTCTTGTGCCTCAACAGACTGCATACTAAGCTCTATGGCCTCCTAAGGTCGCGACGTCTGTGTGATGTCAAATCAAATCCATGCGTAATATATTTGATACCATAACTTTTCGGGCTTGAAGCTGAGCCATGTCAAGCTCAGCCTCACGGCTCCGGGTCTCCAAAACAAGTATCCGTAATGAGCGACAATCCCCAATTTCTTGGAGCCTGTGACGCGTTGAGCGAAGCACGGATACCCCAAAACGTAGGAGCAGGAACCTTTGAACCCAAATTGAAAGAAGCAGTGGAATAAATTTGACACAGCTTAGGCATGTCAGTGCAAATGCATATGGGAGCGTGAATGCGTATGCATATGCGAATGCGAGGGTGAATATGTATGCGTATGCGAATGCGAGGGTGAATGCGTATGCGTATGCGAATGCGAGGGTGAATGCGTATGCGTATGCGAATGTGAGCGTGAATGCGAATGCGAATGCATATGCATATGGGAGCATGAATGCAAATGCGAGCGTGAATGTGTATGCGTATGCGAATGTGAGCATGAATGCGAATGCAAATGTGTATGCGTATGTGTATGCAAATGTGAGCATGAATGTGAATGCATATGCAAATGCGTATGCGTATGCATATGCAAATGCGAGCATGAATGTGAATGTGAATGCAAGCGTGAATGCGTATGCGAATGTGAATGTGAGCGTGAATGCGAATGTGTATGCGTCTGGGAATGCGAGCGTGAATGCAAATGTGTATGCGAATGCAAGTGTGAATGCAAGTGTGAATGCATATGCGTATGCAAATGCAAATGCAAGCGTGAATGCATATGCGAATGCGAGCATGAATGCGTATGCGGATGCGAGTGTGAATGCATATGCGAATGCGAGCGTGAATGCGTATGCGAGTGTGAATGCATATGCAAATGCGAGCGTGAATGCGTATGTGTATGCAGATGCAAGCGTGAAAGCAGGTGTGAATGTGTATGTGTATGCGTATGTGTGTGCGTGAAAATGAGAATTAAAGCCAAGCGACGATGCCCGGTTTTACAAGCCTGCGACACATCAAGCGAAGCGAAGATACCCCCAAATCATAGGAGCAGGAGCCTTTGAAACTCACAATGCGTCAGAGAGGAGAGAACAAACGAGGATCTTCCCAGAGAAGCCCTGTAGGAAAACAGAGCTGGATCCGAGTCCGCGCGCCCAAGTGACGTGGCCGTGAGCGGAAGGAAAGGTCACGTCACTCCTGTGACCGTCAGACATAGAACAACGTATGCTGCCTGTCTCGTGCCTCAACAGACTGCATACTAAGCATAGGGATGTTTCCAAAGGTAAAGGGCAGCTATCAGATCGATATGTTGATTGATCGATGGCAATTGATTGGAAATCGGCGGCGAGTGTCAGACGTCGGCAATGAGCGGTGATGATTGTATGGATATAACAGTAGTGATATTGAAAGGTTGATTGATCAATGGCAAGTGATCGGAAATCGGCGGCAAGTGTCGGAAATGAGCAGTGATGATAGCATGGATATAACACTCTGGCTCTCCCCTGGATTATAGTTGCCTGTACTCTGGCATGTATAGCTCTTTGGTCTCGCTTCTCGTGGCTTTAGATACTCACCGCAATTATCGCAAGCTGGATTCGGGGAAGGAGGCATATTCAAATTTTACTCGGAGTACAAAGAGGCTGATCTCGATCGAGGATGTTTGCCTAAATGTGTATGTTCTGTACGCGTTGCCGCATTTTATGCCCAGGATCTCATCTGTACATCATCCGGTTCTATACTTATCTCTATTTCTCTAGTCAACTGGAAAGCACATCACGCTAGTGAAGACGTCGCTGCGGGTACCAGCTAGTCAGCACCGACAGGCTCCATATACTCATTTTGATGTCTCCTTCTTTTCAAAGTCTTCGCCGTGTGGGATATGACCACTTGATATAGGAAAAAATTCGTTGCATCTACATATTTATGAACAAGAATTGTACGTGCACTATAGGAATACTTCGGAATATACTAGTGTGTTCTCCGTTTAGTTGCAGATCAAGCAGGGTTGCTACTGCCGGGGCCAGTACCAGTCCCATCTCGACGAGCGGGTTTTCACTGCCAGGACCAGTACCAGTCCCATCTCGACGAGCGGGGTTTTCACTGCCTGGCCAGTACCAGTTCCATCTCGACGAGCAGGGTTTTCACTGCCTGGGCCAGTACCAGTCCATCTCGACGAGCGGGTTTTCACTGCCAGGCCAGTACCAGTCCCATCCCGACGAGCAGGGTTTTCACTGCCAGGGCCTGTACCAGTCCCATCCCGACGAGCAGGGTTTTCACTGCCAGGACCAGTACCAGTACCATCTCGACGAGCAGGGTTTTCACTGCCAGGACCGGTACCGGTCCCATCTCGACGAGCGAGGTTGTTATTGCCGAGGCCAGTACCAGTCCCATCTCTAGTGATGTTTACTGGTATGGCCATGACGACACCGAGCAAAGTGCCCAGGGCAATGAGATATTTCAGCGTTAGCATTATCTTCAGAGATAGTCTGGATGAAGAGGAGTGAGCTAGGAGCTTGTTGCGAAAGCAGGAATGCGTACTTACTGGAGTAGAAGAGAACCGAGCTGCTGGAGAAATGAGGTCTGTTGAATCTTTCATTTATATTTTTCCAGATACAAACGACTAAAGTGGACAGGCTACAAACGGCCTTGCTTATAATCGGGTTAATTAGGATGTTGGTAAGACGAAACACACTCGGACACCTTTACGCTCACACTCGGGCCTCTCAAACTAACTTATGCACTTACAAGTGACAGCTGGACGGTCGTGTAGAAGACAGTTTCGATATACAGACAGTCGGGCACGGATCACACTTACCCGAGCTTACACTCATTAGGCACACTCATGATCAAGCCGCCATAGCACATCCTTTTCTCAAACAGACACCCGGCCAAAAATCATGCCCGAGATCGCGATCTGCGCCTCGAAACGCGCATTCGTCGGCCAAGGACCAGGCCAGCATGAAAGCAAGTCATTGCTTTACCAATCCACCCATTATGATACTTTACTAAGAGGTCCTCATGGGGACCTCTGACGGAACATCTACATCACTGCACACTACGCTCGTCTGAAGCTATGTACTACAGAGCATGTGGGGATTATACCGTCCCTGGAATACTTGAATTATGCGATTCGGGCT
Source organism: Gymnopus androsaceus JB14 (assembly GCA_009733575.1). Lineage (NCBI taxonomy): Eukaryota > Fungi > Basidiomycota > Agaricomycetes > Agaricales > Omphalotaceae > Gymnopus > Gymnopus androsaceus. The sequence continues at coordinate 88,225 of ML769593.1, forward strand.
CAGGAAGGACCAGACTCACTCGATGTCGTATGCAAAGAGCAAGCGTCTCGCTCTCCGAGCTCTTCTGAACATCCATTGTCCCGTTTGGCCTTGTTTCCTTCACCGGTATCGATTGATGTTCTCTCGGCCCTCGTATCCACTCGCTCTGCTCCTGCTCCTGCTTCTACTCAATTCCACTTCATTGCACTGCAAGCTTATAATTCATCGAAGCCTAGCCGTTAACTTTCTCCCGCGCCTGCATCGATATCCATCGGGTCTCGGTCTTACCCACTCCCAATATCTCGAGCTCTAAGTATCTAGCCCCAAGTCCTTATCACGTTTGAGGGGCAGGACTGAGATCTACTGTATCAACGCCCTTGGATTCGATTTGGTCGACGTTAGATGGGTTTTTGGGATGAATGCGACGCGTTCGGTTCTTGGTTGCGCAAGTTGGTATTTATATCTAGTTTTGTCATGACTAGCGAAAGGGCAGTAGATGATTTTGTTTGAGTGATTCTACTCCACGGTTATCTAACGCTGATACTCAGTGAGTTTGTAGGCCTTGGCTTCTTCAGAATTTTTTCTTCAACGGCTTCACTTGCGCCATTAGGTTTCTAGGACCATCCGTCAGGTGCATTTTCATCACTTTGCATGCTGCGTGGCTTTGCGACTTACAGAATCCAAGTGGAGGTGGTGTGTGACAAACATTAATACCCGGCTAAGCAGCAATGGCGGAAGTTACGCACCAGCTGGGAAGAGAAGTATGAAAGACTCGCTGTATGTTGCAGAGTAACACGTATGTTATGTTGGATCCTAGCACCAAGTATGTATATCTAACAACTATGGCGGGCGACGCCCACGAGCTTGATAGTGCATTGTAGTTTTCAGATAAGTTTAATCGCGAGACTGCAATAATGGTCCGCTTGGAATATGTCTTCACGGTGTCAGCTAGCGAATCAGTCGATGTAATAGAAACTTAACAAGATAACCAGATAATCTTGAGCACGATGACTTCTAAAAAATAGCCTGTGCGCAGATGTGTGCTCTTGAAAAGTATTTCTCGATTGTTTTTTGAGACTATCTGATTTTAAGCTGCGACAGATTCCGTCTACCTGACGGCCCAAGAAACACCCTTCACCCAGCTCGACAGATAACCTCCCCACCCAGCTTCATCTTCAACGCCTCCCTTGCCTCCAGCCACTGATACTCCTTCTCTTTCGTCTTGACTACAGCAATCTCGCCTAGACCGAGAGAAGGAATCTGTCCAGCCCGTCCTCCCGAACAAATCCTCCTCAACTCTGGCAAATCCATATAAACCCTATTCGAAGGTTTACTGACCAAAGACATGTACCGTAAAACGGGCAAATCATCTCTGTATTTAAGCGTAGCCCAGATTCGCAACTGGGATTCGGCTGAGTGGAGAGAGGTGGAGAGGGAATTAATGGTTTGAGGCGAGGATAACTGTGATCGAGTTGCCTGCAGAGCAATCCTATTAAACGCGTCAGGATCAGCTCCTTCGATTGTGCCCCTGGTAAGATTGGAAATGAACCCTGCCCGAAGTAGAATCGAGAGGATGCCGAGGTTTTGAGTTGTATGTTCTACACCAATTTGTGCGTGACGCGCGCGGAAGGCGTTTTGGATTCGGGAACATAGAGCGTGTGGGAGCATTTTAGAGGTTTAAAGGAGAGTCGCAAGCCTAACAAATGTTAGCCAGCCAACCAGCTATAACTTTGTACTGTAAACGCACTTGGAAGATTGAGGAGAAGCTAGGAAATTGTTTTTCAGCGCTTCAGTTTTAGCGCCCGTGTGGACCTTTCTTGCATTGCGCTTCCAACTCAAGTCCCGAGTGGAATGTTTCCCAGTCTTTTCGATGATGGCGACGGTGGACAGCCTGATCTTCCACCAGGATCTCCTCCGACTCGTACGTCTACCAACATATTTTCATTTGTTATGATTCCCAAGTCCTTCCTCTAGTCAAGTTCGAGGGCCCCTGGTTGACGACGCAATTGATTCTCTCTGGATCTATTGGTCTTATTTCGTTCTTGATATTCTCATATTCAAGGACCCGCTGGCCCCTTCTCTTTGCCCCAAGAACCAAATTAAAGGGTGTGTTTATTGACGCTCTCGTTTGAATGCTCCTTATCCTCTTTCATAGGATTCTCCCCTCACGAGGCACATGCGCACCAAGCGTTCTTTGGCTGGATTCTTCCTACTATCAGGACTTCGGAATTCACTGTGCTGCAGATTATTGGTTTAGATGCAGCTGTGGTATGCCTACCTGTTACTCCAAGTAAACGAGCCACTAACTCGTGTCCCGCAAGCTACTGAATTTCTTCAAGATGGCCTTTTATCTCTTCTCCGTCTGCTCCTTCTTTGCCATCACTGCGTTAATGCCTTTGAACTGGAAGGTGCGTATATAGCTTATCAACTGGAATTCTGATCCCAATTCCCATTCCCAACTTGCAGCACAACAAGAGACTGGGAGACGATGACGATGGAAATGAGCCCGACGACGACTGGAACAATCTCTTTGTGTCATACTCAATGGAACCCCCCAAAAACTCTACGCTTCCTACCGACGATAGTTGGCTAGGTCTAATCTCCGACGCAAACACGTACCTTTCGGTTCACTTGGTTTTCACCTATCTGTTCACCGTTCTCGCGCTCTACTTTATCTACAAAAACTATCGTCGCTTCCTTCGATCCCGCCAACTCTTCTCCCTCGAACTGGTACACTCGATTTCCGCGCGCACCGTAATGGTTACCAATCTTCCACAACATCTGCGCGGGGAACGACCGCTAGCGGAATACTTTGAAAGTATGAATATGAGCGTCGAGAGTGTCACCGTAGTACGCGAAGTTGGTAGTCTCGAACGTCTTTTGAGAAAACGTACAAAGGCTCTCTTGGAACTGGAGAAGGCATGGGCAGCCTATGTCGGGAATCCCAGCACTGGTGGAAGAATATGATCCAGAAAACAACGCGGTTGTCAATTTAATCGATTCTGAAAGCGGACCTACCAATCGTCTAGTCGTACCTCATCGACAGAGACCCACGCTACGTCCTGGTTGGTTCAAGCCAAAAGTTGACGCTTTGGAGTACTTGGAGAAGCAGTTTAGCGAGATTGACGAACTCGTAAAAAGGAGAAGACGGACTGGGAAGTTCAAGGCGACGAAAACCGCGTTTGTGACTTTTGAGAAAATGTCCAGTGCGGTACGTGGATTTTGACAGATAGAAGCAGTATATAGTACTGATTCTACTCTTCTTTCAGCAAATCGCACTTCAAACTGCTCATGCACCGAATCCCTTCCAATGCGTAGCATATGCCTCTCCAGAACCTCGAGACATCATTTGGGTCAACATGACACCCTCGGATCACAGTCTTCGTGTTCGAGACGTTGTGGTTCTGGTCGCACTCGTGGTTTTGTTTTTCTTCTGGGCCATCCCTACCTCAGCTCTTGCTAGTCTACTCTCTTATGAGGAGATTAAAAAGACTTTGCCCTGGCTTGCCCGTTTCATTGACAAGAATGACAAGGTGCAGGCGTTGGTGCAAAACTCGTTACCATCCGTGGCAATGATTACGCTGAACGCTCTACTCCCATTTGCTCTTGAAGGTTCTTATGATATACTTTTATCATTCGTTCATCATGGCTCAATTTTCCTTCTACAGGGCTCACTTATTTGCAAGGATATCGTGCACGTAGCTGGATTGAGTATTCTTTGATGAAAAAGTGGGATACAGCTTCTTTCATGATTGTCCAAAAACTGATTTTTGTGTTCTAGATATCATCTATTTCTACTGACCAACGTCGTGTTCATCTTCCTCGTTGCGAGTACCTACTGGCAGTTGGTTCGCGACCTGGCCAACTTTCCCGCGAAAATCCTGAAAAGCTTGCGAAAGCTCTTCAATCTGGACGGGCTAGGTTTGTTACGCCTCTACTTCATTTATTTATCTTGTTCCTAAAGTAAATCCCCAGGAATTTCTTCTTGTCCTATGCTATCTTGCAAGGTTCGTCACTTGAATCGAAAATATTGGTGTTTACTAATTTTTCTATGTAGGGTTGGGTATTATGCCCCTCCAGCTTCTGAATCTCGGCGTGATTGTACCGCGAATGTTGATGCGGATGTTCGTGACCAGAACTCCTCGAGGTGAGTGATATCTTGTACTTGCAGTAAATCAATCTCTTAATTATTATCCTGCAGATTTCGCTGAACTCAATGCACCACCTATGATCAACTATGGCGTTGTGTATCCGCAAGCCATTCTCATGTTCACTATTACCATGTTATACAGCGTCGTCCAGCCTCTTATCGTAATTTTCGGAGCTGTCTATTTCGGTGTAGGATACGTCGTGTACAAGTATAAACTGCTGTTCGGTATGTCGCCAACTTTTTCGTTACTCTGCGATCTAATTCCTTCTCAGTATTCTACAAACCGTACGAATCGCAAGGTCAAGCCTGGCCACTAACATACGTCCGCTTAATCTGGGGTGTCATGATTTTCCTCGTGTTCATGACCGGCTTCTTCCTGCTCTCACAATCTTTCGTGCTCTCTTCGTTGCTTGTTCCGCTCTTGGCTGGCACATTGATCTGGTCGTGGTGGTTGCACACTACCTTGACGCCATTGAGCGAATATGTCAACTTGAGCTCGGTGTTTGAGGTCGAGCGAGGGGAAGAGACTGCCGATGTGACGAGACTGAAGATGGGGCATCCTGTTACTTGGTCTCAAAGGTTAGATTGCACGACACCTTGAAACCTGATATCTCTTCTGATTATGTCGTACAGTAATTTGAGCAGGCGAAGGTATGCGCAAAACGACGATACCTTGTACGTCGCTCCTGAAGATGAGCGAACAGATTATGTGAGTCTCTGCCCTCCGTTAACTACCTATCCTGACATCGCTCTCCACAGTCGCAGCCACCGATGGCTAATTGGTACAGTGGTGTATTAAAGTAGGTACCTCTCATCTGCGCATTAAAACTCACTAATTGTCTCTGTTTCAGTACGGGAAAACGGCGGTATGGGCATCCTGCGCTGAATGGAGTCTTACCAGAACCCTGGCTTCCCTTGAAGAAAGGTCAAACACTAAGTAATCACGAATACCGCAATGGCAGCCCTCGACAAGGCAACGATGGCAATCAAGCTGTGGTTCTCACTCTGCGCAAGCGACCCAGCGGTGTACGCAGGAGTCGATTGGTATCAACTTCCTCCAGTCCCATGCCGACCCCTCTGTCAAATGCGGAGAGCAGTGTCGCTTCGAATCCTTGGGAAGACGCGCATTCTCTTCCTACTGCTAGGCGCACACAGACAACACCCAACATGGTTCACCATCGTCTTAGCTTCGACCATGCTACTGGGGTGATCATGATGCCCGACGATGACAATTGGCTGGTGGATGATGTTGATAGCGATGAAGAAGACGACTACGGAGTGGAGAACGTGCATCGAATACAAAGAACTCAAACCGAACCTACTGTTGGGAGTAGTGCGGCCTCTGAGGATGAGGATACTCCGGGTCCTTTATTATCAGCTAGTCCATCTCGAGTCTCACGATACGGGACGTATTTCCATCATCCGGAAAGGAGAAGACAAACGATACCTGGAGCGTTCCCAAGACCCTCATGAAATTTCCCTCGTTCACTCGTTGATTCTTTATCTATTTTGGAGGATGTCTTGGACGGAAATTTACATATATAATATACCATCGATATACCCACATATCCTTTCATTAATGCATCCTACACAGTTCGGACTACTATACTATTAGATTTTGCAATACTATCGGATTACTGTAAATTGGTATTGAACAGCGAGTAGAAAGCAACATGAATTCAGGATGAAGATGGATCTGTCATGGAGTTGGATGGAGGGAGTCAAGGGTTCGAGTTCTCAGTTTTTGAAGATCAAGATCTCTGTAAGGAGCATAGCTCCATTCAATTTGGTCTCAAAGTCGCGTCGATGAGATCTAAAACAGCGTAGCCATAAAAGTCTGAAAAAGACGATGAAAACGTAAGGCAGAGATCTTGCTTGAATCTCTAGAAAAGTACCCCCACAAGCAATAATTGTAATGCATTTTGCTGGGTGTGTTGGGGAGGATGCGCGGTCTAATTTTTCTGCCTTGATCACTAAAGTAAAATTGTTAGTCTGAATTTTGTTGATGGGCCGAAGCCGTACTGCGATTTTCGAGTCATGTGAAAGTCATGTGTTAGGTCTAGATCAGGGTCCAAAACTAATTAACGAATTAACCATAAAATTTATTTTCGTGTACTGCGACGTTTATGAGCCAATCTGACGCGTCGAAAGACGTCTTTAAACTCAATTCTCAAGATGGTGCCCAACTGTGTCGGAAAATTGCCCGTCCTCAGCTTGGATTTGATCCTCACTCTTATTCGCTCGATGTTGCAACAACTGTGATGGATGGCATCAATGCCTTAGTGACTTCGAAGTGTGGTTCTGGGAAGACTGGAATATTAGCTCTTCTCGCGATATGCATAGCTCGATTTGGCGAAGAAAATAGTCTTCTTCCAGCCAATTGCCGCAAAGACTTTGTTCCAACCCGGTCATATTGGTAGTATGTCCGACTGACTCTCTTGAGGTGGATTTGGTCTGTATTTTCGGTTTTACTCTAGTGACTGTACTAACTTCTTCTTCCTGTAGTCAAAGAAGCTCGAGAAATACAAAATCAGAACCATGGTCATCAACTCGGTTCAGATCGAGCTCAGCCAACATGAAGACAGAAATCTGTGGACAGATGCAATAGAGGGGCCGACTGAAATACTGCTAGCACCGGAACAATTGGAAGGAGATGGATTTTCAAAGCTCGTGGACAATGAGAAGTTCAGAGACCGGATTTATGCCTTGATGGTTGATGAGGTTCATCTTGCAAGCACTTGGTCCGTATTCTTTCGCAAAGCATACGGAAGAATCGGTCGAACTGGAGCTCGCTTGCCTTCACGCACACGACTCCTCCTCCTTACTGCTACCCTCCGAAAAGGCTCACATTATGATAACATTATCAACATGGGTCGTCCTTCCCAGAAAGAAGTTCGAGAGGACCGCAGCTCGGGAGCGAAATAAAGCTCTGTGTACATCAGTCTATCCGAGTTTATCAGCAGCTGAAGGAAGACGCGACATATAATACATCGCGTCACTCCATCCAAGACCAACATGAGAGCATGCGTCAAGTATGTACGCGAGTTTCCTCTCTAAAACCCATTTCTTTGGGTCCTGTAATTCTGAAGGCGGCGCAGGCGAGAAAGGAACTGGTGCTAGAGTAGTGGGCAAAGGAAGTGGAATAAATGATTGCGGAGCTCGACTCCTTCTTTGTGGTGAGTGCCCAGCTCGACTTGGTGTACCAGGAGTGCGTAAAACACGTTCGTTCTCTTGATTCGACGCGTTATTTCGCCGTCGACGCTTTGCGGGAGGTTCAGATTCACCAAACAATGCAGTCAAAGGTTCCGTAAAAGTCCCTGAAGACGCGGAGCCTGCAGCGTGACTTTGGAAGGGAAATAAATTTATTGGTGTACGACTACTTTCATCGTGGTGAGAAGCGGTCTGAGGAAAATTGGAGGGAGTGTATGGCTGCGAGAACAGATATGAGGTAGGTAGTGCGTGTGAAACAGCTTTTATTGGCGATAAAGGTCCATTCCGAGGATTGGTAGCGGTTCTGGGACCACTATCAGGCTTCCTCGAGCTCATACGAGGAAGCGACGGAGAGAATACAAGCTCGTTCGGTGAATATTGCGTTCAACGATTGTTCGAGATGCCTCTGCTCACTGCACGTGACTTTCGTCCAAATTGGGATTTCAGATTTTTTTTTCACACGGGATGACGCGGCGTGAGTGCCTGCAGACTCTATATTAACCAGTAACGTCACGCTATCGCGAGACAATCCCCGACTCCTCATCTTAAAACGCACAATGCAATATAAATATCCGAGAAAAATTGCACGTTAAAAGCGTTTAATTAAGGTTGGAACACCATTTTGTAAATCACGATACTACAACACGGACTAACGCCCAAGAACATACTACAAGTATACCGCAAATGGCTAGGCACTCAAAGAGCAGCAAGGGATCTGCTACAACTTGTTAACCCAGCGCAAATCAGAGCAAAGTAAACGGCAGCACCTAGCAGTAACAACAGCATGTTGAACTTGATCTGGTGCACCTAAGTCATCATCACTGAGAGGCCAGGTTGAGAAAAAGGCATCAGGCGACCCACACACGACATCGAACCAAGGCGTCGTGCGTATAGAAGCGAACCAACCTTGACGGATGTTCCTGAAGGCGACAAACCCAACAGTGTAACCCTCATCAACTATGACTGCGGTATTCGTGATGCAAACTGAATGCAAACCGTCGTTGAAGAAATCACGAAGTAAGCTGGCCAAGAAGTAGGCAACAACCTCAGTCGCAGCGCGAGCGGCACAAAATAATTTGAAGGAAATAACGATATCCGTTTGGCGTAGGGATGGAGGGATATGTCAACCAGGAATCAGCCTGTTCAACCACGCAGAGAGAATCCGTCTTCGAAATGAACAGTTGAATGTACAAATGAAATAGTTTCTGACAACCCCTGCGGTCAATTTAGCCAGGAGAACAGCAACGATGTGCATGCAACTCACCAGAATAGTGCATAAATTAGATACTACCCAAGCTGGAACAGTGAAGTCGATGCTGTTATGTGTGGGAGAGCCCAGATAGCGCAGAAATGATGCATTCCATCAAGCAAGCTGAAATTTATCAACCAAATCGACAGCGGAGATGCCCTCCGTGATCCCAAAGCATTGCAAACACTTTGGGCATACTCTTCAGGGAAGGATAAGTGACACCATGGTAAGGGGAACGTCAATGAAATGCGGGCATTATACTTATACCATCCAAGGAATATACTTCCTTGAATGAAAGGAGGAAGCAATTTCAATTGCAAACAACGGAAAAACTCAACTGTGGTCAAGCGATGGCAAAAATAAAGGTTACAACAAGCAACCATCAAGTTAGATCATAGGATGGAAAACATGCATGCGCCAAGGGTGAAGTAAATCTTTATCTATTTCTACCAAATAAGGCCCCAGCTAGGAGAAATAATGAGCGGATCATATAACCCCTGAACGGCAAATACATACCTCTGCGGGTGGACTCAAACCTAGTGAAACAGCTTGCTCCCAGTGCATTAAATGACTCAACCCAGAGTTAGGGCCATACTCGGGGTTCCTAGAGCAAAGAGGATCAAAAAGAAAGTGCATTGAAATGTAAAACAATGAACCTGTCAAAAGCCTTTAGCTTTGGGAGTAATAATGCACCCTCCTTCGTACCGACCCAAATATGAGTTAGTTCAACCTCAGGCTTTGGAGCTGGATGCTGCGTGTATGGTTTGTGATGAATGCAAATCTTCTTCAGCAAAGATTTCCTAGGTATGAAGTCCAACGGAATCTGCCGAGAAGCAGGTCATTTATCAGACATGGTAGTAGCAATCCAAGAGGAGAACGGAATGCAAGTGATCGAAACCGGCGTGCAACACTTGTGACATGTTTCCACAAGTAAATACAAATTATGACCATTTGTATCTGAAGACCCTCGCGCAAGTATGATTGAGTTTGTACTATTGTCAAAGCGTGAAATCTCCACCAAATCATGTGGGTAGCCAAAACGGCAGTCGCTTCTGGCTGGCAGTCCTTTAAAGCAGACAGCTTTGCAGGTATGTTCTGAACTATAGAACCAATTTTATGATGCTCTGACTGGTGAATGCGCTCCCAATCTCGGATAGACTCCTTGTCAAATTCACCGTTTGTGGTTCGCAAAGGTGGAGGTGGGGGCATTTCAATTCTAGGTTCATAGTTGTTTGGTACCACTGTTTCTATAGAAGGTAAATGATGCTGAATAATACTTTCAAAGAAACTGAGGAACTGGGTGCGGTATGCCTCAAAATCTCGGATTTTGGCATGAACTTCGGATGGGTTGAGCCCACCCCTTAAGAACAACAAGAAATGGCCATGGAAACAGCCGCATTCTGTCAATTCAGATGTCCCATAGAACGCTCGCAGGTGTCCAAAGATGCCACCATTTTCATTGCTCTGTCCCTTTTTATAGTTCCAGCCAAAGAGATTGCGGAAGATTGTTTCAATCATGAACTTGAAAAAGTCAGCAGCAGCTACGGGGTCTTTTGCAACCCGATATGCACATTCTGATCATGGTTGTGGCATCAAAGGAAAATGTTCAGCAAGTTCAACTGCTTCGTCACCATATATGACCTGGAAGACAGGATTGTGGATGGCCGATGGGTTCAGTGTCAAGAACAGTTGAGGCAATCCAAAATAGGCATAATAACTGTGTATTTCTTGTCTGAGTGTGATCTTGGAAGCTTGAGAGCCCGGTATCTTTGCAGACACAGTATTGACCTCCTTCAAGAGGTGAAAGGCACGCTGCTCATCTTCTGTATACGTTGACATTTTATCTTTGTCTTTTATCTTAGCCGCGAGGGCAGATAAGGTTGAAGCCGAAACAGATAGAAGGCCCAGTGCAATGTGCTTGAATTTACTACTGCTGACTGACAAGCTGGTATGCAGATGTGCTTTTTGCCTTTGTATAATGTTGAGAATGACAAAACTATAAAAGTAATGATATCTGAACGTGCAATTGGATTGGTCAAGGAGGTGCTCTGCATGTGCTTCCAATGAAACTGAGACTGAACGCTGGGATCTTCAAATCCCCCAATTCCCAAAGGATACAAAGTTGGGAACATGCCAGGGAATAGGCCAGGGTTATTGTATTCACTAATAGGGTCATGTTCATATTGTAATATAAAATCAGCAGGAGCATCCTTCAAAGTTGAAGACACGGCTAGTTTGTGTATGGCTGCAGATGTCATAAACCTTGCTGGTACGTCTTCAGCTTCGGGATTGTAAATGCCTGAGCATTCCATCAATAACTCCTTCTGGTTGCCATGCAATAGCTCTGCTGGATGCTCATCAAACCCTTTGCTTTCACTTTGAAATACTTCGGTAGGGTCACTTTCATGGTCGTAAACAATGTGTTCTGCCAGGCTGGTAATAAACCATTCTCAGGATACAGAGACAGTGATGATTCGTCTGGAGGTGGTATGCCCAAATATTGAATATGATGCCAACACAAACAATTGAGGAGACAGTGTATAATGCTCTGGCGTACAAAGTATTGAGTCAGTTTATTTAATTGTTCCTTTGTGAGGCGCTGGTGCCCAATGAACACAATACTTATAAGGTCATTTAAATCAGTGGGTATCCATGGCAACTTTTTAGTATTTGCTACAAAATTGAGAGGATGAGCACAAACGTTGCCATGCAACTGCAGAGGATTGCCAGCATTAGAGGTGCCATATTACACAAAACAAAAGTGTTGTCCTGTACAGAGCGACAGCCATTTCTTCTACCCAAGTGACATCCTTCAAATCATCCAGCAATTCGCCTCGAGAATAAATTATTATTCAATGCAGTTTGGGCAGGCGGTTTTACTAAAGACTAGTGAAGCATTCTTGACACAGGTAAACCTGAAATGACTTGCATTCCATATCGGTGGCTTTGATACTTCTGGATTGAGCATCAATCATTGAGTTGCAGGCAATAATACGTGAATCGCCATGTTGGTGTATGCTGAAGAATAATAAGGTCGTGACCTTCAGAATTGAAAGATCTGGACCAATCTGCGAGTGAATACATGTGACCTGTTTGTTTCGATCTTTGGAAGTTGC